>JAVTVJ010000024.1:2685000-2747500 GCA_034509425.1 Eopsaltria australis | reverse complement strand
TTTCTGTAACAGTTACCAAAAGAATGAAGTGGTACAAATAAAGCCTAGTAGATAAATTTCCATTAGGCCAGGGCATTCACTTATATGAGTTTTCAGAACATGTATGACTCAATACTCCTTTTAAATCCACAAAACAATTGTGCGATTCTTAATGTCTTCAGAATTCAGTTCTAGAGCAACTAGATACATCGTGTATCCTTTTGTTCTCCTGCAAAAGGTAAAACTAGAAATAACTACTTTAGAGAAACAGAACCATATTTGATCACCTTCATGGTGCCATGGGACATATCCCCTCGTAGTGGGATGCCACAACTTCTTTAACTTCATTCCCTGTGACATATTTTTCCTAGAAGCAAACTCTAAGAGAACTGATGATTTCAAAACTGCAATGTGGTACCATGATAAAAACGGTTCTTTCCAATATCAATTACATCAATTACATCTTTCATTTAAGAATTCATTTTAAAAAATGAAAATGAGCACACGAATTATTTCAAAGGGGTTTATAGCTCCTCTCCACTATATATGTAATAAAGACCATAAAAAAAAACCTATAAAGATCATTCTAAAGTCTATTGCATGAAGGACACATAATGACTATTGAAAAGAAAGATGGGGGAAAAAAGAAACAAGGGAATAAAGCACCTTTCAGAGCTGTTTGGGTCACAAGACACAGGAGAATTGTACATGCAGAGCTGTTTCAGATTTTATGCACATGTAACTCATATGAGCCTTTTCAGAAAATCAGATATGTCCAAGATTCATGTGAGTCACTGTAAATATACAACAGGCTGTATGCATATCTGCAATTGGGCTGCCTTGAGCCTAGTTAACCTGGATTGTTTTGGAAGTGGTGTGCCCATGTCTATCAAGTGAAAACTGTACAGCAAATCTTTCATAAAATGTGCCAAAACTACTACTACCCCAGCAAAATAAAGGCCTCTAGCAGCAAACAAGTCTGCAGAGATATGTTATTGGAGAATGGCTTCATGAATGTCTACAGAAATTATTTTATCCAATTATTTGCACTGAAAAAAAGGGCTTTCAGAAATTTGTACTACCTTTTCACTCCTTCCTGCATACACATACTATTCATATCCTGTTCAATAATATGAAAGGCTTCTGTGCCTTCTATGTAACAAAAATAGATGTTTTCCAAATGCATAGCAAAAAACAATCCATTAAGAAAAAACTTCCCATTTTATTTTTCACCTTTATAGTCCATTAACTGTAGTAGCTTTTAATGTACTTTTAAAATTCCTGAGCCTCTCAGGCAGAGTGAAAAGATACACCAACTACCAGAGTGTAGAAAAGTTATCATGGTGACACTGACTTTATCAAACCTTTAATTTAGCAGATCTTATTACATCATCTGTCACAGGTTACAAATTTGATTACTATTTTTAAGGGTGTGAGAAGTCCTAGGTGATGTAGAAGAAGTGAACTCAGTATCTTAAGGATTTAAAAACTAATTTGTTAAGTTTTAATAGATAAGATTTAAGATGTGAAATGGGAATGTAGACTTAAAATTTGCTAACTGTAAATGTATTGGCATGTAGAAACTCAACAAGGTATACTAATATTCTTCTTGTTACATTAAAATGCAATATCCAGTAAAATAAATATATTGTATCTCTCTGCGTATATGCATCCATACAAAAATGAACAGATAAAACATGTTTACACAAGCAACTGGGCAGCAGAACTGCAAATGAAAATTACCCTGTTCATCAGCTGGTAAGTACTCTCCTTAAAAAAGGGCTTTCTCAGAGAACTAACTAAAATTGTAACAGACCAGAAACAGAATTTAAGCAAAGTTCTGGATCACTTGTTTGCTGACTTTGCTAGAGAACAGCTCAGGTAGAAGGGAATTTTGTTGATACTAAAACTTCCTTTGAGTCTTTCATATTTATAGAAACATATTTATATCTGTTTCTATATTTGTTAAGGTGAATAAACATGTTATATTTACATTGTGCATACATTTTAAGAGAATTTACTGCTGATGTTACAGAATGAACATCTAACTGTATAGGATGACATATCCAATTTTAATTTCGGAATATTTAATTTTTTTTCCATTTTATACTGAGGATACTTCAAAATTTCAATATTCTCTTTTATAAAATATTAGCCAAAGGTCTAGACTGCTCTTATCTCTACAGGGGCACATAACACAAAAAAAAAGACAAAACATGGGACTTTTTAATAAATGGATTTGATAAAGTTATACCTTAATTGCTGCTGTCAAGAAGCAGTTATTGTTGATTATTTGAAAACTGCTTGTGGAATTTCCATTAATGTCATAGTTTAAAGCTCTTCTGAAAGAAATACTTTTACTTCTTTTGTGAACATGGTGAATATTTTATATTTTGCCACAGAAAACTGCATGCATGTTTTCAGCAAGAGAGTGTCCTTCCCATAACACCTCAAGTAACATATTCAATTTAAAATGTAAGCATGACATTCAGGCTTCATTTGCTGTTGGTATCTATCTAAAAAAATATAAATTGATGGAGACAGAAAATTCTAATCTGATGCCCTAAGGCCAGATCCAATAAAACACTTAAGCATCTAAATTTGGTGTTAAAACAACTAACTTTTCAGTGGTTGTCCCTCATAAGGGAATCTTGGGCTGAAGTGAGCTGGGTCTTACATTCCTTTATAAAGTATAGAGTAGGTATTGCTAGGCAGGTACCACTTAGGGGATGCTACAAGCAGCCACTGCCCCCAACATCGCCCAAAAAATCACATGCAGCTAGCTGGAGCTAGTAAGTAGACAAAACACTGTCAGTAGGACTGAGCTGTAAATTACACCTTGTAGACCCACTATAAACTGAGTCCATGTCGTAAGGGTAAAGGGATGATGTTAAAATATACTTCCCTCTTTTACGCAAAGCACAATGATTAAGTATACTGTTAGGAAATGCGTCAGAAGTTTAATTCTCTCTTTTGCCTAGGGGGAATTAGGCTCCACATATCAAAGAGGGTGTGTTTGACTTTTAAGCCATTGGTTATTTTGAACTCTCTTTTTTTGAAACACTTCAGATCAAGGAGCAAAACGAGGATCAGGATTCAGCAGTCTAGTCTTTACGTTCTCCACTAGTTCCTCTTTCCTATGCTATATCCATGCTTAACAGATTATATTACTGAAGAGCTGAATGGGTGTTCAGCTCCATAAAAAAACACCAAAAATCTGCTTCTCACAGCTTCAGACTGGGAGGTCTGCAGGATATCATATGTAAGCTGAGCAGGATAAGTGATGAAATATACCTCACCAAAATTGAGGGACTATCTAGTGCAAACTCTTTGAAACTCCTTGAAACACGAAAAGACTCAAAGTCTGCTCTTAACATATAAAACTGAATGGATATTTTCTAATATGAATCCCATACTTCACATAAGCCCTTCTTGTTAAATCTGATGTAATAAAACCAAATGCGTATCATCAAATAGTCCATAATTACAGATTACAAAATTGGATACTTGGTTTTGGCTGTCAAGCACTTGAACTAACATTATGTACTTGAACTTTTCTCATTCTTCCCAGGACCATTTGCAGTTCTACAGCATGCTTTCAGTAAAACTGGAAAAGCTGCTGTCTTCTAATAAGCAAAAAACCTTTGGAAATCTAGGGTAATTGACCTCATGTCATACAGATGACATCTTGAGCTATGTATGAACTGTGAGGCAGAAGTGCTCTGCAGTATCTCCTGCAGTCCTCCCTAGTCCAGACTAGGAACCTGGCTGGACCACAACATAACCTTAGAAAACCCAAGTTTCCTTCTTATGGACCTCGGGGAAATAGAGGAACTTCAGATGTGTGCATTGGTCTTGACCAACACGAAGCTAGGATGCAGCCAAGCTGCACATTTGGATTAAGCAGCTGGAAAATGTCCCCAATGCCCGTGTTTTACACATGGCCACTGATAACAGAAACACTTCCAATTTTTCTGCAACAAATAATGACCCAGAGCCTGACATGAACTTTCTCATTTTAACAGACAGATCCATAGAACTTCATTTGATTGTTGGAGTCATAATAATAACCTGACTCCATGGAAGGTAAGGTCACTCAGAACTCCACATACCAGAACCTGAAAATTGATTTTGAAGGCAGTCTAAAGGCAAATAAAAAACAAACAAACAAAAAACACACACACACAAAACTGCACAGTTTACTGGTAGCTTAAACCACTCTAATAAAATAAACTAATTTTTGTCATTAATAATAATTCTTGCTGAATTTTGAATAGAAATACAAATGATCTTTGACATACTCACTCAGTTGCCAATGCCAATGAACTGTTTCTAAATGTATTACACCATGTCACGTGGACTGGGTAAATTAGCTCCTTTGTACTATGTTTCCTACAGGTAAATGGCATTTTCTCTTCTATATCCAGCTTATAGATCAGGTCAAACAAATGATTCACCCTTCTGACTTTCAGAATGTGGTATGTTGATCAGTTGCCTCTGTTATAACTTTGTTTCCCCTTTAAATTATCTCTTGACTGTAAATTAATTTTCCCTGATCTCAGATCACTTCAGAGATTTTTCACCTTTTCATTTTTTTAATGGAAGAGGAGACAAGAAGAGAAAAGACAGGGCTTTCTTTACTAGTCAGAATTTCCTAGGTTTTCCTGGGTTCAATTAAAAGACATTTTAGTTGCAGCTAGCTGATTTCTGCCAACAAAAGTGGCTTAGAAAAAAACACATTCATTTTTAAAATCTTCATGATATTTATTTAGAACTTTTGATTTCATTTTTCTTTCTCTTTTCCTTCCTTCCTTCCTTCCTTCCTTCCTTCCTTCCTTCCTTCCTTCCTTCCTTCCTTCCTTCCTTCCTTCCTTTTTTCTTTCCTTTATTCCTTCCTTCCTTCCTTCCTTCCTTCCTTCTTCCTTCCTTCCTTCCTTCTTCCTTCCTTCCTTCCTTCCTTCCTTCCTTCCTTCCTTCCTTCCTTCCTTCCTCTTTTGAATCAGCTGATGAAGGTGATGGGGTTTCAACAATAAAAGTGCCACCAACTACATGTGTGTGTTTGCATTTTTAAATATGGTCACAGTTTTGCAAGGATTGATTTGCAAGGATAAAACAGTTTCAAAATCTGATTGCAAGCTCACAGTGACAAAAGTAGATAATTACTGTCTCCACAAGTATCTGTAAGTCAAATCACTTGTTTTAATACAGATTGGATTAGTACTAAAGTTACAAGATTGATATGAGAGACATGATAAATGTAGTCATGACAGAAAACAATTTTTAATTTAGTAACCCCTATCAATCTAGATAGCCCATGAATATTTACCATTAATTCAGTAGGCTGGAACAGAGTGGGGGAAAAAGAACAAAAAAAAACAAGAAGGAGGTTTGACCTAAACAAGGACTGAGGAAAAAAGAGTATTCTCAGCAGTTTTACTGAGAACAGATCTTGCAAAGACTGGCAAAATACATTTGGGATATCATAATAGAAAAAACCTTTAAAAAAACTGAATGACATGCAAAAGTAGTTGCGATTCTTAATATCCACTTCTCTTTGCAGAACTTACCAGTTGGATTACAGTTAAACAAGCAACTTCAAAGGCTGAAATAAAATCATTTATGGAAATTCAAAACAAACCTATTTGATCACATCATACTTCACAGCAGGGATACAATTTGCAGAGGCTGAGTGAGGGCATAGTGTAAGCAAAAACAGGTTGTGTGTGCAATGACCCAAACTAAATGGTTTATATAAAAGAAATGTTGTTTCCATTAATTTTTCTGGTAATCTTATTAAAAACGCCACCTGTCCAGAATAGAATTGTCCAGGTTTTAATTCTTTTTCATATCTCACTGTTCAAACACAAGACAGAGGAGGTATCATCTTACAGCTGTTAAAATATGTCACAAAATGTCTTATTCTGAAATCTTCAAAGCTACAGCAGTTTCCCCAGCTCTGTTTCAATGTCTCCATTTTTTTCTCATTGTGCTCAAAGAACTGATTTTTCTGATAAGCTTAAAGAATATTCTTTTCAAAGGATGCATTGCATTTTCAGCCTCTCTTTAAACAAAATATATCCCGTCTATAAGACTTAAAATTCACATATTTAAAGCAAATAAAACATGAAATGCACCTTTCAAAATTCCACCACTACCCCACCAAAATCCCCCATAAGAGCCCTGAGCAGGAACTTGACTTTGAATACCAGCAGAGATGAAATGGTGTCATAATCAGCATAAGTGCATGTGGACTATTCACCTAGATCAAACACTTTGGTCATATACTCAATTAAATTTAAATCCCATTATATAATGTATACTAGCCTCATTTTATGCAATTCCCTAATTTAATGGCTTGGTATTAGCCTTTTTTCTTTTTTGCACACACGGACTAATTTTCACGGTGCTCAGTCCCTCTGGGAAGTAGGTCATTAAAGTCAACTGGACGGAGACAGAAACTTAATACCTAAACAGTGTTGCAGAAGGGTCAGAGTCACAATAATAATGTAAAACAGTTTTTCACTCATCCTACTGTGCAATACTTATGAAATTTCTCTCTCATATATATATATATATATTCATTAATCTTGGAGATGACAAAATAGAACAATAATGAAAGTTATCATCCTGTTACATTTTGATTTGTGAAACTCAAGAAAAATTAATCGACAAAACAAAAATCCTGATTAAAAAATTTAAAATCACAATTATAATAATATTTAGCTACCAAGACAACATTTCTTTTACGCTGAAACAGTAGAATCATAATATTCATATTACCTTTTTCAATGTGTATTCTTTTTGTCTCATGTCCCACATCATGACCAGCCAGATCACCCTCCTTAGGTCCAGGCAGGACATTAGGTGACAAACCCATCAGCATTTGGTTCATAGATAGCCCGTTCTGATGGACAGCTGCTAGACACAAGCACAGGCAGAAAGAAATGAGCCGTCATATTAACAATACACTTTTTCACTCATTTTACATAGTCTATCTCTTAATTATACAAGGATTCTAACAATCACAAAGTTTTTAATTAGTGCTATCAGCATCCACATAGAGGAAAAGTTTCTTTCTGTTTCTTCTAGGTTAAAGCAATCAATTTTAAAAAGAAAGTTCAGCAACCTTGGATAAAGTTGGGGATTTGTAAATATGTTCTTGCTTATTTAACTGTTAAATTTTTAGTTTCTTGTACAAAAACTCACAAGTACCAGCATTCACAACATGCAGTCCCTAATAACTTCCTTAAATGAAGCATTATGGCCTTTCAGGGAATATCCACTGTTTTTTCATATATACTGTGCAACAGTAGAATTGATTATTTGCTCATCAGACAGGTTGAAAAGTTCTGTCCAACAGCTCTCAAAGAGACCTTCATGAGTCTCAAACACATCTCAGAAACTCATACAAGGTAGTTTATATTTCTATGTTTTTATCCTGAAAAATTGTATTACCCAGAGGTTTATGCCATTTTTAGTAAAGTTTGTTTTGTTTTGTTTTTAATATGGAATATGTTTTTAATATTCCTGTAATAGTCATCTTATTCTAGCTGGCACCACAAAAGAGGTATTTAAGTATCAGATGCAATGTTAACAAATCAGACAGGGCAGAAAAGAATTATCTTATAAATAAATAAGTTACTGAAGTGATCCGCTACGTAAGGAACTCTGTTATGTTCACATAGAAGGAAAAAATGTGCAAAGGTCCCATTCCTCTCTGTAAATTATACAGTAAACTGAACAGTATAATTTCTTTTTGTTAAAAAAGAGCCATTCCTTAGCAAAAAGAATAAATATCTCTCAATTTAGATTTTTGGGGTTTATGTTTGGGTATTTTTTAGAGAAAAATGGAAAAGGTCTTCATTAGTTTTAAAAAAATATACTATTCAGTCAATTAAGAAAAAATTTAAAATGCACATTTGTGAGGGTTTTTTTCAGAACTTCCTTAATGAAGTCTGCAGTGGGTTGATCCTGGCTGGACACCACGTGCCCACCAAAGCCACTCAATCACTCCCCTTCCTCAACTGGACAATGGAAAGAAAATATAATGAAAGGCTTGTGGGTCAAGCCTGGGGAAATAGATAGGTCACAGTATATGGGATGCCAATTTAATCTGCTCTCTGAATTGTCCAAGTGATAAGAAAACAGAATTTTCAGCTTGTCATAGTCAGGCCTCATTTCTTTTCTTTGGTAAGTCATTTTTCATCACACACTAATGAAAGATCTCTCATCTGAAGGTCAATGAAGAGTCAGCTTTCTGAGTCTGCAGAGAGCCTGAAAAGAAGCAGCCTAAAGGACACGTGTTGCATCTAATCAATACGGCCACCTATTTCATACAGCTATTTCATGGCCTCTGTGTGTGTGCCAAACCCTCCAGTTTCACCCACTGACAAATGCCACTGTGGAAAGATGATTTAAAAGCACTAAAACCTGCAACAGAACAGTATTAAAGGGAATGGACAGGTGTAATATGAATTTAAGTATATATCCACAAAATAGAATGCGTTTAAAACCTTAATTTCCATTGCTGCACCGGAAAATCACAGAGTTCAGTCTTTGCCATGTAATTTACATCCTGTATACAGAACTTTGATAAAAATGGCATCACTCTGGGGCACCATGGTTTAATTTCACTCTGTCCCCTGTGAGCAATGAAATGATAATATACATTCCATCATATTTCTCACCATTACAAAATTTCATATTTAAAAAAAATTATAAAGTACGCACATTTTTAATTTATTTAACCCAATCTTCTCTTTACCAAGCAATTCTACCATGTAAAATATTGCTTATGAAGTCAGATTCAATTTAGAAATCAAAACAGAGTAACCAGATTAAACAAAATTCAATTTCTTTTAAAAATGTTTACACTATATGTTCAGTTCTAAAACTAATCTAGCAAATTGCTTTCCGCCTGCAATTCTGTATTTCATTGCTCATATCTTTATGTTTAATATGACATGATGGCAGTTTATATCAGTGCCTGTTAATGTAGCATCAGATATTATGATACTGTAAACTGGGGAACATAATGTTGGGAGATAGTTATTGCAGCTGAACTTCAGAACGTGATACATATGAGATCTATTTAAGGCAAGAGCATTTTGATTAGAAAAACAAGCTGCACCTAATCAAATTTAAAGTGGTGAGAAGGAGAAGAATGGGACGTACGGATTCTGTCTGAAGAGCTCTCGGTCCGTGCAGGAGAGCTGGACACGCTACTGCTTCGATGAGAGGATGGATGGCTGCCAGGTCTTCGGCCCTCTTCAAGAGAAGGAGCAGGAGAAGGGCTGTCTGGAACACGTTCCTAGACCACATGGAAAGTCATTGCAAAAGAATGGCAATGTTAAACCAAGCCCCTGTTTCTAAACATCACTTCCCTAAACTGAATATCCCTCCTAAATTACAACCTATTCATTCGCCTGTTGGGATTTCCAGGATTTACAGAGCATCCTCAAAGGAAACTTGGAAACTTTAGGACACTAGACCTTGCATTTCAGTATGCAATGTGAGCACTGCTCATCCTATTAGGCTTTTTAACTGCCTTCTAGACTACTTAAAAAAACAAGAGGTTTGTTCTATTTTTTTTTCTCATTTTCTTTACTCGTATCATCATGCGATTGAATTGGAAGTACACATTTTGGCTTACAGACGTTAGCCTTTATGGGAAGAGAAATTGTATATTTCTGTAAATAAATAAAGACCAGGCACTGTTGTTCTATCTCATGTTGACTTTTACTCCACATTTTCATTTCAAAGAGGTTTTTTGAGAGATGAGATCTTATGGAACTGTTATGGATCATAAAGAAAATATAACCTCCTTACAGTACCCATACCAGCAACATGACATATGTAATTCCAAACGTCTATTTTTACCATGGAACATAAACTTGGAATGAATCAGACTTTTTGGATAAATGTGGTCATATCACTTCAAAATGGGGAAAACCACCAAAATGGGGAAAACCACCATTCATGTTTTTCTATCCAGGGAAAGGCCTGGCAGGGTAGCCAAGAGGAGCTATGATGCGCTTCAAAACATTCCTTGGTTTTGAAAACCAGGTTGTAAGGACTGTGATGGTTTGAATTGCACATCTGCTATGAGGGAATTGTTAGTATGTAGCAGATAGATGTATCTGATATTTACCCACAAGTCTGACAGAACCAATAATCAAAGGAAGCTGAGTGCAGAATAGCTCTTTCTAGAAAATTCACTGTCTTTCCCTGAAGTTTCCTTTTTACTGCTAGAAGTTCTCAAGACTCATTGCTAAAACATGTGAGAGTGAGGCTGTTTTCGACAAATTGTGATAAAAATAAAACCTGTAGGGGAAATCTATCAGAAGGATTGAAGATGTTAAACTAGCATTCTTTTGCCTGTTTTACTCCTTTTGATAATTGAAAACCTAACTTACAATGAAAAAGACAATGAGCGCAAACCACCAATCAACAAACTGCACACATTCAACTCACTAAAAGCTTTTGGTCATGAAATAATACAATTAGTACATGTTTAATAACACAGAAGAGAACTTGCTGTTGCAAATGCACTTTCTTGAAAAAAAAGCAGTACATTCCTCACACAGCAATGTTCTTTTGCAGCAGTCATTATTTCATTATGCACAGTCACTAGATTAATACTTATTTCTTTGAATGCATTCCTAAGAAATTTTGCAACATGCTCACATAAAGTAATCAATAAATTTGTTTCAGGTAAGTTTCATAAAAAATATCTGCTGAACATGAAATTCTGGCTGCAAAGGGATTCAATGGGCATATTGATGGAGTGGGAGGAGATTTTTTTTAGAGTAATGTTTCAAGACATTTAAGTAGATTCCACTTTAATAGTCTTAGGTTTTTAAGTCAAAAACATTGATGAGGATAGCTTAACTGCATCATAGCTCTAGGCTTATTATGACTTTGATTGTGTTTATATGTCCATGAACTGGGTATTCAAGAGGAGGATTATAATGCAGATGTTTTCAGAATGTAGAAGATTTATTTCTTTAGATTTAGGAGGATTTAAGCATGCACAGTGTACAGATTTGATATAAATTAGAACATGGTATATTTAATCATTCATTTAAAATATAATTTCACTATTTGGCATACAATGTATTGTTCTTAGAAGGGTTTCATTAAAATGAAATCCAGTGAGCACATAAGATTTGAATACAGAGCTACAGAGTAAATTAATTTATTTAAACAGCTTAATTTGTTTATCCTATTTATTTATATGTGCTTTTACAGCACGTATTATGAGATGGAGTGAGCAAAAGGAATGCAGAGGACAACGAAATATAATTACTGTACAAACAAAACAGATAATGAGTTTTATTCTCATATAATATGACATAGACAAAATCCATGAGAAAACTATATATCTTGGCTTTATCATTTCATTTGTAAAATACTCTTTAAATCCAATAAAACATGGGATTGAACTGTACAGAAATGTAAAATAAACCAATTTAGTACCTTAACTATTTTTTTATATCCTTGCTTCATAATTCCACAATCAGCAAACTAGTCTATAGCATTTTTTATGTTTAACAAAAATATTCACTGCAATAATAAATGGAAATGCTACTACTAATAAATTGAAATACTCTGTAGCTCTAAAAAAGTCATAGTGATAAACTAATGGTGCTGGAATATCAATATGTCTTCCTTAACAGAGATTTTGTGTAGAAAAGATTAATTTGGTTTCTGGCAAAATATTAACTTCACTTTAGACTCCATTTAAAATTTTTCAAATAAGGAAACATTCAAAATTCTGTTCATTAAATAATGCAGATCAGAGCTATTTGGTCACTTCTGCAGCATGCCACCTTTGGACAAGTTACTGTACATGAAACAGCAAAGAAATAGAAGTTAGCGGCTTATAATCCTGGCAACAGATACCACCTAGGATTCTGTCCACTGTCCAATATTTTTCCTAAAACTTCCCTACTCCCAAGAGTTGATATTTCTAGACAATCTGGTGTATAACCCTCTCTTGCTAATTTTTTCCTCCATTTTTTGCTTCCCTATTTATTCCTACAGATCCTCACAGGTAGAAAGTAATGTGAGCAATTTAGGTAATATGCAGCAATTTAGCATATGGTCAACCAACATTTCAGAATTTGTAAGACTATCAGTTAGGTATCAGAACCAGAGTCTTTAGTAAGCAATGGGCAGCAAACCCTCAGGGGCCAAATTTGAAACATTCCTTATCTTGGTGCTCTTTACGATTTCATCAAAATCAAGAATCCTAAGCATTTAAGAATCTGACATTTACCTTGTCCAAAAATGTTCCTACCACAAAGAAATTTACACCCTAGGGAACTGTAATGCCCTTTCTTGTACTCTTACTCCACTGACAAGTTACACACCCCCAATATCAAGTCAATTTCAAAAATAACAGACCTGTTCCTGTGACACTGGGTATATTACTTTATGCTGTAAAAAACAGGTTAAGGATTTTAATATCAGAGACTTTAACACATGAGATTGAGGTTATCTCTCAAATTGAAATCATTTCAGTT
Source organism: Eopsaltria australis (assembly GCA_034509425.1). Classification (NCBI taxonomy): domain Eukaryota; kingdom Metazoa; phylum Chordata; class Aves; order Passeriformes; family Petroicidae; genus Eopsaltria; species Eopsaltria australis. Next base: position 2,734,994 of record JAVTVJ010000024.1, on the reverse strand, counting down.
TTGTTGCAGAATACTATATACCATCCACAAAATCACACTCTCTTGGTCTCTCCAAGTAAAACAGGAGAGTATTTATGTATTTATCAACTTTTTTGCTACATTTCTCAAATAGGCAAATAATGTAAAATCTCATTCTGAAAGTTACTTTTAAGTAACTTTTTTTAAAAGAATTATCTTAATACATCAGTTATAGTATACAGGAGTCCAGAAATACTTTCTTCCTTATATCATATGTCTTTGTCCTCTTACCAGGTCATGAAGTTAGTTATTCAATACTAATTTCTTTTTTTTGCCTATTTTATTTCTGCACCAGCAGCATGTTCTCACTGTTTGAGAATTGCTTCATTACCTAAAGTCTTCCTCAAAATGTAACAAAACACAAAGCTGATGGAGTCTAGCTATTGTATCACTATTGAATTAATTTCAGGTAATATATGTAGGAATATTCCTTCTGCTCCCACGAGGACAGAAAAGTAAGTGGTATCTTCTAGGTTGTCACCACCTCAGTTTCCCCAGAAATATTCTTTATTCTTTGCCATTCTTGTTCCTTAGTAACAAAATTCTTTACCATTTCTGACTAGGTTTTAATATGCATTTTTCCAATAACCAAACTGGGTTTGCATGCACAGTCTTCACCTCCTGCCTATTTCTCTCCAACAGGTATGTAGTCTCAGCTTTTTATTTTGTTCTAGTTTACTTTGCCATAAGACTCATCTCTTGGGTTAACTCATCCTTTAATTTTAGTCATGGAATGAACTCTAGACATGCATTAAGTCTTGCTCTAGAGGTATATAATTGTTTAAAATATTCAGTTGTCTTGATGCTCTTCAGTATTGAACAAACTCCTTTAAGAATGTTTGTGTTTTAAGTCATTGAAGTGCAGGGGACAAAGTAATTTATTTTCAAGGTCATACTTTTCATGGTTTAGGTAACTTATGGAATGATTTGGGTTGGAATAGATATTTAAAGGCCATCTAGTTTCAACCCACCTGCCACAGGCACGGGCACTGTCCACTAGAGAAGGTTGCTCAGAGCCCCATTCAGCCTGGCCATGAACACTGCCAGGCATGGGGCATCCACAGCATCCCTGGACAACCTAACTTCATGCTAAGGAAAGTATAAATAACACAAACTGTTTTATACAGTGATAATAATAATAATAATAATAATAATAATAATAATAATAATAATAGGCATCATCATCCTCTTTTAATAAGTGTGAGAGATTGGACTGACTAATGACTCAAACAATAGGTCAGTTGACCACTGGGGTACAGAAGGCCCACACCCATCACCAGAGGCAACAGTTGGTTGTTGAACAAAGTAATGGAAGAGACTGGTAAGAGGCAAATCTTACTGGTGGGCTAGTGCTTTTTATCACATCTATGCCCTTTTCATAATAGATCAGGCATGAAAACTCCCCTCTGGGAAAGTATTGGGATATTCACACATAGTCTGAAGGTATTCAGCCCTTCAGATGGGACATAATTGACTCAACTGTGCTGACAGGAGAGGCAGTTGTGGCATCTTGAGAAGAGTCGTGAATAATGAAAAATTCCTGAAGTGTCCTGCGATCCATAGCCTTACATCATTCAGTGTGAAACTCCCTACCTCAGGAGAGGAACCTGAGCATTCCCACCTGAACCTGAGCATGTATAACTTGTGTAACTTTGGTGTTTTATGGGCTTTTCCTATTCCTGACAGATCAAGACAACCACCATCACTTCAGCCAACAGGTATTGAAATTGCAGCAATCGAGTCTCATTGTGAAGTCCTAGGATAGTGATATGTTTCTTTTCCTTTCCATCTTTTTTTAAGTGTCATTTTTATGCTTTTATATTGCTATATTACTACAGATAATAATAACCAAAATGGCTACATATGTGCTCCCCATTGTAACCAAATAATTTTAAAATAAACCCTACAAGTTTTATATTTACAAACACCAAACATTGTGTTGTTTCACTCTAATCTGCCTCAAGGAATCTATTAACAAGAACCTGTGTTACCCTCGGCTTTTGGGGAGGGTTGTAACAAGGAGTAGTTTATACTATTTCCTACCTTTGTGGGAAGATACCTGGCTTCCAAGCCTTTTCGGTGGTAGTATTATAAAAATCGCTTTTAACAGTGATCAAAACACAGATTTTTTTTCTTCAGTTCCTTACTGACTTATTTTGAACTTCTGCGACACCTATTCCAGGAATAATTTTCTTGTAAAATGTCACATTTAATTTGACATTCTTTTAGCTGAATAATGTAAGAAACGAGTTACTCGTGTATCTTCTGTATTTTCTGCAAACATGATATTTTACTTTTACAGTTTTATTTTTCATTCCACTATAGTCAAAGAGATTATGACGTTCTAAATGAACACTTCGACTCAAGAATTGCAAAATTAACTGGGCTAATAGTAATTTCCTAACTTTCTCAGTCACTTCTATATGTGTGTTATAAAACTGACTGAATGCTATAAAGTTTTATTTCTATTTTCTTATCTGCCCACTATCACTCGCTTGCTAAAGATCTTGCTGACTTCACACTGATGCACATGACATCTTTCTCACCTTGCTCTTACAGACCCACTTCTAAACCCTATCAAATTTCAGGAGTTCAAATGTTTTGTATTACCATTAACTGCATTATTATTTTAAATCTTGGATGTCTTTCTTATAAATAAAATAATCCATTATATTTATATAAGACATTTTGTCTCTCTGTGAATACCTTGAACTTATTTATTCTTTGGACAAACTGAATTTGATTTTCATCATACTTTTTACTTCTGCAATTATTCATTGTACCTACTTTGCGGTTTCCATCACAAGAATACTGACAAATGAAAGCATAAAATGAAGAAAGAGATCAACAGACAAAAAGACTGAACTGGCTTTTTAGTGTGCTGTTTTCTACATGTATTGTAACAGCAGGAGTTAACTGACAGGAAGCCAAACAGGAGACTTCCAAGTAATCCTTTAATAGTACTTCCACAAGAGATCTAATCCTTTGAAATCATGAGCAGTACATAAAGTACAGTGACCTAGTCAGGAAGTGGGTGTCAATGGATTGGGCCATTACAGAGATTAAAAACAAGCAAGCAAACAAACAAACAAAGTTGATCCCTATCAATAGAAGAAAGAGCTTGGTTTTACCTTCAGAATGAATATTTGTTCTAACAAACAAAATATCCTTCTAAAGTGTACGAAAAACCCCTGCAACATGCAAATATACAGATAAGCAAGAAACTCTGTTCAAATCAAATTAGTAACTCCTTATTGGCAAGCTGGATACACTTTCTGATATTTTATGGTTTTTTTCTGCTCTTCTGAAAATCTAGTCTTACTTGAAAAGTAAGCTTAAGAAGTACCACTACGAATTCACCCCTCAAAGTAAATCCAAACCACACATCCAGCCAAACACCAAGAATTCATCCGACTAGATGTCGCTGCCTGCACTACAAATGTTTGCATCACTAGTCACCCTAGGCCCATTTATGATGCCCATTATGTCACCCATACATTTGTGTTGCCAAGGTACAACTCACCTCGCTCCAAAGTAACTATCTCAAATAGATCCAATGCATTATGCCCTAGAAGTCAGCAAAATGAATATAATCCCTTGTACCTGGCCCCATGGCCATTTTGCATCAAGTTAATCTCACACTACATACATGTTTTCCTGTTACACATGCGAACATGCAAATTTCCAAACATAAAATTCATATTACCTTCTCTGTGCCATGTGTAGATACCTATTTTACATGCCACAAGTTAATTCATATGAGCATATGGCTGCTATCAGTTTCAACCTGCACCTCAGAAACATGCATGATAAAAGAAATGATAGGATCTCATATTATAAAAAAAAAAGACATGACTCCAAATTACAGCCTACCATATTTAGTTAGCATCCTCTAAGGTCATTATATAAAAATGGTATTAAAAGTTAAAATAAATAATATTAATCATATAGATAGAACTAATTAATGAGGTGGAACACAGTGTCCTCTAATATAGAGATGGTTAAACCTTAATAAAGAAGGTCAGCTATACTTTGACCTAAGATCTACTCATTCTAAATGAAAAAAAAAAGAAATATGCATATATATAGGTTATTCTAATGTGGAGATTTTCTCTGTTATGTTCAAGTTCCTACAAATGAGATATCATATTCTCTGCAGCCATGATAAAAGAAAATTAAGTGTTATTTGATTTACATTACACCTAAAAATTTATAGATATATTCCAATTTTTATATTTGGTTTCTTAATAGGTAAAAGCAGTTGTTTTAGGAGCTAATAGTCCTATTTTTATTCCAAAATATTTATTGTAGACCAATTGCATTTTATTATTTAAATGCTCTAAATCAAATTCCTCCTTACATAAAGAAGAAAAGAAGATCATACTTCATGTATCAGATAAAGAGGAAATTAAAGTAGCTTCCCTCTTCTTGCACTTTTACCCATTCAAGAAAATCACTTTAAAGAAATGTTAAAATTTCTATTTTGAATACGCAATGCACTAATGTCTCTAAAAATAGTAGGTTATCTGAAAAGTCAGGTGTTTCTCAGGTTGGGCATACAAAATAGATGTTTCTGCCAATTTGGAATACAATCAATTTTGTTCATATTCCCTGTCTGTTAAACGGGTACAGCATATCCAGCATCACAGGAATGCTGCCACTGTCTGCATAATGCTTTTCCTGGAAGGCACAGAAGTGTCCATAGGAAACTTTTGCCTTCAACACAGGAGATTCAGATCAGTGCAGTGAACTTGCCCAGTTTCCCCTTAGAGTCTGTTTCCTTTCAGGTATGCTCTCTGGACTTGCTCACCACCAGTCTGACATGAGACATTAAAATGTACTCTGTTCAGCCATTTCTGTATGGCAGAGATGTATTTCTTCTCTTTGGCTATTATTTGGACTTTTTGGGAAACAGTCACAGAAACACACGAGTCCGAGTTGAAAGGGACCCAGAAGGATCATCAAATCCAGCCCTTGAGTGAATGGCCCATATAGGGATTGAGCCCATGACCAGGGTGTTATTAGCACCAGGCTCTGACCAACTGAGCTCATCTATTATAGGCAAAAAAAGAGATAAGAACATTAAATTATATCAACAGGAACACATGTATTGCCAATGAAAAAGTGAATGAATGCTAACATAAAATTTCATGTCAGAATAGTCCTAGAAACAGAGTTATTCTAAAAAATAAAATCTGTCAGCAGCTACCTTTGTTAAATAAGTTAACAGTAAATTTCTGCTATTACAGGAATATATCTATCTATATATAGATAGATACAAAAAAGTTATGAAATAGTGTAAAACAATCAGTGCTGTGATATATATGAGGCAATTAGCAAAGTTTAGTCTGACGTATTCATTACACAGTGGAAAACTACTATGCTACTGCTGCCTCCACTTTTTCAGGTGGAGGTAGTAGTCTCTTCTGTTTTATTTTTAATTCCTTCTATAAATATTAGTCACATATGGAAAAATTGCAATTTTTGATTCTGGTGTGCTGCTGCTCTGTTGTAACTTCTACAACGTAATTTCAAGTTGCTATTAATATAAGGTATGTCGTTTATATTTTCATATATCTTTCTGCTGAGTGAAAAAAATTGATGTGAAACTACTAACAAGCAGAGGCTTTGAAACCATGGGCAGGTGATGAAAGCCACTTCATGTCTAAAGCATCCCCAGGTCACAGCTGTCACACTCACTGCAATTCATTGTTGTCACAATCTGCTGTCCCTGCTTGTTGTTGCTCTCCTCTTATTCATCCAACTCATATATCTAAACATTCCATTACAAAAAGACATCTAATGTTCGTCTCATGTTCGAAAGGGCACAACACTCCTCTGAAATATAATTCTGAAGATTTTAGAGCCCAGAGTTCACTGCCAAATCTAAGGTGTTGCTTTGTAAGGCTTCCCTTGTAATTTTGTCTTTGTCTCATCTCCTGAACAGAGCAGGATAAAATGTTTAGTTAGTACATGATCTCAGCTTTATTCCAACTTCTTATCGTAAAGAAATGAAATATTGCCCAGTAATAGAAAGGCATTTGAAGCTTTGTGAGTTTAAAGATAACAGCACTAGCTGTGAACTCGGTGAATTGGAAGGAAAGGTCAGCAAGTCATCCACTGTGGCGCTGTTCACAAAGGCAATTCTTCTATCCAATGAACCAGGTTGTTCATAATCTCAAGACTTTGATTTTCTAAGACTTAATTTTGTTCTTTGTTACTTAATTAGATATGGTTACTATTGATTTGCTTTTCAGAGTAGAAATTTCTCACAGGCCTTCTAACTTTCAAGCAGAGTTTACACTGGTAAATATGCTGGACTCTGATTTCAAATCTAAGCTGTCATTTTAGGTTACTACAAACTCTGAGATGAGTGATTCAAAAACTTTTCAGTTTGTGAAAACGTCGATACTAAGGAGAAAATATTTCAGTAAAATTAGGGTTAAAAAATGAGTCAAACCATAATGAAAACAAAACCAAGATGTCTGAAAATATAGCAGTAAAATACTGGAAGCTATAATTCTAATAACAAACAGTTTCATGAAAGAGAGCAACTGCACTATTTATCCATTCCTGTAAAAATAAAGAAAAAGGAGGTTTGACCTTCTCATTTACATTTATTCCTGAAGATATTTATTTTGATTGTAGTATAAGTTATTATTCATAAACATTACATTGCCAGCACAAGGTTCAAGAAGTATGCTGATTACAGTTTCCTGCTTAACTAGTCAGTGCATATAATTCAATGGACATTAAAACCACAGCCTCTGACTATGCCTAGAGAAGAACAGGTAAACTGCCAGTGACATTATGTCCATCCTCATGGGAAGAAAATCCCCTAACAATGACCTCATGCTTTTAAGTTGCTGGGGTTTATGTTTCAATCTTGTTCAGTATTAAAAAATAGGAACATAATTACTTGGCTGTGCTACCTCTAGCCACATGACCATATCCATCTGCAATAGATAATAACAGAGGACATAACAGCTAGACATTTGTTGTACCACAATGGGGCTGAAGGAATGAGTAGGAAAGTCCTGCAACAGTAAGTTCCTTAGCCGTTTTAGTATTATTGAAATAACTATGTGCAGCAAGATCTTACATTTAGAAGTGAGTTTTGAGTGACAGACTAAAATTTGTGTTTATGGATTCACGTATAGTAGAAATGAATTGTGAGCAATATGTCACAGGCTTTGACTGAAGAAGTCAAGGCAGCACTTGGGTAATGTCATGTTCTACATAAAGGACCCAAAATCCCTAACTTCTTAGTGCAAACCTCAAAAGGAATGTGTATTTCATCCTTGGATGGGCACACTTTTCTAAAGAGAACTAAGGTTAATTTGGTAATTTAAAAACATTTCATTGAAATCCACATATTTTAAAATTATGCTTGTGTGCAAACCAGATGGGAACACGAAACCTGGTTTGTAAAATAACTTGCACAGGATGTTATGCCAGGAGTTATGCAAAAGTTGGCAGCTACAATGAATATTTAATTAGCATGAATATGAGAGCTGAATATTCAAAAATTACTGTGATACATACTGTGGATTATTAATACAAACAAATGTTTAAATAAGCAAGATTATGGAAAGAAATTATGATTTTCCAGTTACAAGGTGGTGATAGAATGTTTCAGAGAGCCTAAATTGCTAGGTACTTTCAAGGTCTTCACCTAGATTATAAGGAATCTATCTCTGCTAGAGAAACTAGATGAGCTACAAAAATGAACTTGTTAAGAAGTAAAGGACCTCCAGGATAAGGAAAATTTTCTGGTATGGGATTGCCTACAGTTAAACCAATACACACATTTACATGATAACAGTGTCTCCCTTTCAGAGTCCAATAGTTTTAAACCTACTAGACAGGTTTAGAATACATGAGCCAAAAGTACTTCTCAGCTAAGTGCTTCCTGGGTCCAGCAATGTTCCCATAATGGAGTTAGATCTGTGAACAGAGCAGGACCTGCTTTCCACAAAAGGAAACCACTTTTACATGGCCTATGAGATATGTTGTACTCAAATGTACCTGACTTTGGTAACCGGAGACGAAGGTCGGGGCTACACTGGAGTGTGCTCACATAGACATATTTAAATGTAGGCCATGGTAACTTAGGCAATTTTAATAGCTACAGCTAACTTGTAAATCACCTTTATAAGCTAGAAGTCATCTTGTCGAAGTTTAGAAACAGAAGGTTACCAATGAAGGTCAAGTTCTATACTCTTACATATGAAATCAAATAACTCATAGAAAATGAAAGGAGTGAAAATAGAATGAAAACAGTGAAAACAAAGTTTTTGTTGGCACAGTAAATCGTATGTCAGGTGTCATTTAGCATGCGCTCCATCTCAATCTTCATTTCTTAGATACCTCTGTAGTACCTGTGGTCACTGTTCCAATTAAGAAAATGAATTTAGAATTAAATAAAGCGCCACATGTGTTCCAGAGAACATAAGTATCATGCAACTCTTATTAAATACCTATCAAGTAAAAATAGAAAAATAAAGGTGCAAAAATCACCATGTGATTAACAGCAGAGTGCTTATATCCCTAAAATATGGGTAAGGTGGGAACTACGGCAGGAACTATTCTTGTTGACATGCCACCTAAATAAACAATTCTTCTCAAACCAGTATCTTAACTCCTCACATCAACAAAGGTGGAAAAGGGATGTCACTGAAGGCCTCCAAAAATACCCTACATTTGGAAGTGTAGGTGACTAAATTAGGCCATTAGATCATATTTTTCTAGGTCAATGAAAACATAGAATTGTTGACTTTTAACTGAACAGTTATTTGTGGTTCTGAGCTTGTTAGGGTAAAGAAGAAAGGTGCACCAGTATGTTGAATGTCTTAATAAAGACAGACTCCTTCACTCTGCTTAAATCATCATGAATTTCAAAACTTTTGTAACTCCTGATTTGAAGGTCCAAGTGATTCTAAGTTTACCTAATCTTTGTCAAAGGAATTGCATGAATGAACAGATTTCCAACATAGCCCTGAAAAAACTCATAAACTTGCTTTTGCAAGTCTATTTCTAAGATACATTAGATGAAAGAACAAAAGTTTGTGCACTTTCTCATTTATTAGAACTAAAGAGGGATAAGAGGCAAAATGTAGATATCTGAAAAAACATCAAATCACAATTATCTAACGGTAACAGGAAAGTGTCTTTTAAAATGAAAACAGATCACCTTCAGTAAGAGGAAGAAAAGACTCCATGCCTCTGGTAAATGCTTCTATAACCAGATTAATTTAATTAAAGGCCACAAACAAAACCTAAAACAGGTAGACAAGTTCAGATATCAGATATTTTTGAGATATCCCTATAATACTACAGTTCTGATCTGCAGATTACTGGGACTGTTCTGTGCTACTTCATTCTAATTTGTTCAGGAATTTGGCAAATTTAGTTTCTGCACAGGTGAAGTATCAAACCTTTCAGCCTTCTTCAGATAACTTAAGAGTATTTCAATTCAAATGCTTAGATTTTAAGAGTTGGAAGAACAATCCCTTCATATCTAAGACTAATTTTTTCCATATCTCAAGGAGCATTGCCATTAGGTCACAGAATATGAAATATGAGAAATCACAAAGCTGTGCATGAAAATGCTTCAATTTGAGTGTTGTTTTAATACTGATTTAGAGAGATGGAGAGAAACTGAGAAGGTAACAGTGGCCACTGGTGGCCTGTTTTGCTCTCAGAGCCACCACACTCAGTTTTCTTGTATTTACTGACTTTATGACTTACCTTAGAACAACTGACACCTATACACCTTTACAATATTTATGATGGCTGGGAGTGGGCTACAATTTGGTGCTTTTTGGTTCAGTTTGGTTTGTTCTACAGTTACCTTAATAACAGATGTCTCCACTCTGGATGGAGGGCTCTGCACTTGTGCTGCTGCTGCCATGTTGGCGATGGTGCTGAGGTGGTTCATCTGGCTCATTGCCATCGTGACAGAGGCTGGAGGTAGGCTCACGGGAATCAGAGGGTGGGGCATCATCATGAAAGGAAGTTCCAATCCTGTTGGGGGGGGAAACAGGAAAGAGATTTATGCATCTTTTCTTAAGCACTGTCTTCTTTTTCTCCTGATGGACAATATTCAAGTGATGGGTGACAAGATGGTTCACATTGCAGGAAAAAGAAGCTGTATGTCAGTTCTCTTCTGGGAGAAGCATGGGTGAATCACTAGCAACCATGGAGGGTTTCTAGCCACAAGGAGAGCCTATTAGACCTCTTAGTTTGTTCATATCTGTGTAATGTATGATATCATTACTAAGCAATGGCTGTTTATTATAGATTTTGGTATCTGCTGCAAGGTGCCTTAGCAATGGGTCATTATGCCACTGATGTACAGGTTAGCAGTTATTTTAAGTATCAATTTTATTGCATACATATCTGTTCTTTACTGTCTCCACTTCCCCTGTTTAATACTTTAAAGGAAGTATTCCAGTATTCTGCACATCCTTGATTTTTTCATTGCCTATTTATGTAAACACAAAGAAAAGAGACAGGAACTAGAAAACTGCTGATGTTAGTGCTGAAAGATGTCAACCCGTACCATTTGGCAGAAGGTGGTTCTGTTGAAGAGGGTTGAGAGGATGGCTAACTGGAACATTATGCTGTCCAGGCAAGTTGGGGTGGTTAACAGAGGCCTGTGATCCTTGGGTGGGGGGAGACTGAAGTTTCTCTTTATCCCAAGAACCATCACTGCTGCCTGTGGGGAATGAATATATATTATTTGGATGAATCAAGACTCCAAATTTTAAATTTCTGAATTTGGAAGCAAGGCCAGCATTTTAACCTCTTTTTTTTGCAAGTGGCTTTTTTTTTTTTTTTTTTTTTTTCATTTTCCTTTTTTTTAATATGTGGGTTGGGAGAAGGACTTTAGCATTGGGGGGGGTTTTTCCACCCTCTGAAAGAGGTATGTAAGAATAACTTTTTAAAGTTAAGAGTTAGCACACAGACCTAAAGCTATTAGTCACGTTCATTCACATGAAGTCTGAGTTTTGTGTATATTTTACACTTTTGCCATACTTAGGAAGTAAAACTATATATGGCATTTTTTTAATATGTGAGAGAATATTTTTACCTGCAAAATGCCTAACAAAAAAATGTCCTCTTATGCCAATTAAAATTTAAACTACAATTATATTGTGTCCTGTATTTGTGAATAAATTAACATTATATGAAGTAACTAAAAATTTAATTTATTGAGGGCATCAACATACATGCATATATGCTTGGCTGATGATTCTATTTTGTATATTCAATTTTTATTTCATATTATTAATTAAAATGTAAGGGATTACATTGATTCTTGCAGTCTTCTGGTAGTGGAAGAGACTAACAGCAAAGAAGAATGGGGACAAACAAGTACTGAGATGAGAAATAATTAATTCATTTGAGAAAAGCCCTTTTTCATTATTGCAGAGTTCCTCATAAAAATAACCATATAATTAAATAAGATGCAATTAAAGGACAGTACTATACACTGTATAAAGGACAATAACAATTAATATCTCAGTATTTATTTTTATATTTAGATGTAATGAAAAGGTTAAAATCTTCCAACGTGACAAGCTATATTATTCTGGGTGTGTACTTACATATAATGCTGAGATTGAATGTATGTATGTTTATGCATACACAGTAATCTATACACTCACTGTACAAGTTTATTTACCATACACAATCAATAAACAATGCTTGAATATATTAATAAATATGGATATATGCATGCCTTCTCAGCAGTATTAATATACCCATCAGCAATATATGATTGCTTCCTTTTTCATGTAGAGCACAATTTCAACCTCCTGACTTTGAAAATGTCTACTATTTTCATGGGAGCATCTCTTGATGGGGACTTTAGGATGACATAAGTCGAGATGTATTTGATCTATGCTCAGTTTCTATTTAGCATTATGGATTATAGCAAAGTGCATATTTCTGAATGTTTTTCTACATACATCCTACTGTTTAATGAACAACAGGGCCTGAAAAACAACAGGAATGATACCACCTCCTTCTTACTTCAGTAGAAAGGGGATAAGCCTATTAGTCTTGACATATTTTAACATCGTTTTCATTGGATGACAAAAGCACAGAAGTTGGTAGAATTCCAATTTAATTTCTCTAGATCTATTAAAAACCTGATTGTAAAAGCTGTACAACATAGTTTATAATGAAAAATACTCCATTATTGCCATGATTTTCTTTCCCTAGTTACTTCAGGAAGACAGTTAAGGCTCAATATAAATTCTAACTCATTAGCTCAATACTGTCTCAATCCCAGTGTAAATTGTTCACAAGTAGGTAATGAAAATTCAGTCCAAAGTCTCCTGCAATCAAATAAAGCAATTTTATGAAACAATGAAAAGAATCAATTATATGAGATACTTTCATTATTTTACAAGAAATTTTCATAACCTTTATGCAGTGAACATACTTGATCTGGTAAATACATAATTCGAATCTCATGACCTCTGACAAGTGAACACGCTTTCTTGTATTTTGAGAACTGAGACACTCTCAAAAAGCATGAACATACTTTTAAACACATAGTGTATTATTTGGATTTTTTTTTTCCTTTTAATTTTACATTCTCTAATTTTCTGCTTTCTACCACTGTGATGTACATATTTTACTCCCTAACATAGAGGCCTACCCCAAAACAGGAGTTTTGCTTATCCCTTCTGAAGACTTTATAGTACTCCATTGCAGCAGTCCAGTTGTGGAAGTCTTTCCACCATGTCTTCGTGCTGGCAACCATGCCATATTTTTCCTGCTGCACAATGGCTTCCAGCTCTTTCTGTTTGGTGGCCAAGCTGTGTGCATTGCTGTAGATGCATTTCAGATGGCCTATTGATCCCACCACCTTTTTGAGGGAGACAAGTAATTCCCACATGACTATTCTCAGGTGCTTCCACAATTTCTAACACATCAATAGCCCACTCTGCAGTCTTTGCCATCACATAGCTCTCCATCCTCTGCCTCCAGTGAGAAGGTAGAGTAAAGGACCTTGCTAAAACACTGTCCTTCAAACACTGATGTGCGTCTTCCAGACATCTCTATCGAGCTTGATTTTATCCCTTTCCCCCTTTAAATCTAGGTTAAATCTCTTTCAATGACCCTAACTAACTCCTGTTTCCCCTTTGAGCCAGATGTAGCATCTCTTAGATATATATGAAGAATACAAATAATACATAAATATATAGTGGTAATTACATGAATATTTGTTAGCATTATAAGGAAGATGTTTGCTTTTCATAGGGCTGCTGAATTCTCGGTAATGAGATATTTTCCCTATTTTTATCAGTAAGATCTTCTACAGTGCAGTTAATTTCATGTTGCATGCTGATGTTCGATATGGAGATGGAGTCAATTCTTCTGTGACCCTTCCTAACCTGGTCACAGAATTTTGCAAGGTCAGTCATAGTTTGCCAATTATGGCTCTGCTTATGTGGCTCAGAGATTAGAGCTTTTCTAAATCTGTACTCTTTTCTGCCCCAAAATTACAGTGTCTGCTGTTTTAGCACGATACTGAACCCAATAATAAATTGGAAGAGAGAAGACAAGTTTCAGAAAGAGAAGTATCAAGGTTGGCATTTAGTGACAGTATCTTTAATACTTGTAGTCTGAAATCATCTGTTAAGATTTGCTTATACGGAAAATTATTTATAGATAGAATCCAATCTGTAACATTAGAAACCACTTTCAAACTTCAGACCTTTGAGCTCCTGAACACTTTAAGTGAGCAGACACAGATACAAAAAGTCTTGGCCATTCACTGTGTTTTTCTCATGCTAGTTAACTTTTCCTCTTAGAGGAAACAGGTATTTTCATTAATGTAAAAGCAAAACAAGTGTTATTCCTTAGACACTATCCACTGTCTGGACAACAAAGTGCAAGCTACCAGCTCTGTCACTTTTTTACATTTGATTTTGATTTAATGCATACAGTGGTTTCAAAGAGTATTAAAAATCTGTTGCCTTCTTCCTCTTCACTTGTTGCCCTGCTGGAGGCTTATGTTTTTCCAGTTTCCATCAGTGGTTGTCAAGTCTTTGTAATAGGATTAAAAGCTTGGACACCTGATATCCCTGGGTGCTGCAGTTCACCCTCATAAAAGCTGTTTGCTTTAAATTGAGAGAAAATCAGTTTTTAGTGGCATAATTAATTAAATTATGCAAAGTGTTCCAGATTCAGCATAACACTTTCTGAAGCAGCAATTGGAAACTCTACATTGCATTCAAACAGCATTTCGATTGACGCTGCACTAGGCTGACCATAGAGTACCGTTTTCAAGGCTTTCAAGCACAAGGGATCCAATTTTGAAATGCAAATGCTTAATGTTGAGTGCTCAAACCCCATACATATGTACTTGAATAGGCAATTTGGTAGCCAACTACATATTTCATGTGTGATAGTGCTAATACAGGCACTCAAAAAAACTGAAATTAAGTTCCAAATGTAAGCACACATACTTCAAAACCAGGCTCAGATGATCTCACATTTTCTCATGATGGACAACTTGATGGAACAAGATTGACAATACTTTTTCACAATTTAAAAGGCGTAGTACAGAATCCACTGCTTTCCTCATCACCAATATTTCAGCACATATTTTCCATAATGTGAGTTACCTTCTCCCATAATCAGCAATTGCACAACAAACCATTATTTGTACACTGAAGTGGGTCTGTAAAAGCCTGATGCCTGGATTATTTGTATTCATTAGTAGCACAATTAGGTAGCTAAGGATGGCAATAATATATTGAAACAATTCTGGACTGGAAGGTAATGCAGCCAAGAAAAAGAAAATGAAGCAGAAAACTAGTGTACAATGTCAGCCTTGCAAACAAACACTGACCTAAACGTACCAGGTTCATTTTTATAATCATGACTCTTATTTGCAGACTCCTTTTCCTTTCTTCATTCTGACCCCATTAGGATTCAGTTTGCTTAAATTTCTGTTTCCACAATGTGAGCTGAATAGTTTAGTTCCCGTGATAGTCAACAGGGATCCAGTCAACAGGTTCTGGTGAGCTGCTGAGCTCACTCTGTGGGCCACAGGCCTATCTTTGGTCAGCTGAATCTGTATCTGCTGCTTCCAAAGACTACAATGACCCTTCTTCAGTTCAACAGCCTAAACAAAAAACGTGATGGCCCAAAGAATTTGAATCATGTCTTACAGGGTTGGTGAGTACCACATAGCACCTGCAGGAGACCCCAGGGCTATCTGGAGGTGTAAATCAGGGTATCTAAGGTAGTAGCATATATCTATGCCTAGGCACCTAAGTCAAACTTTTTATGGTGGTATATAGAAATTAAAATTAGGCTATCTGCCAGGCCCTTGGGTCTTCCCCTTCCATTCATGTGGAAAACTTGATATTTTACAAAATTCCAGAGAACAATTCAGGTGTGTCTTTAGGCAAGTGAACCCCAACCCTGGCTCAGGGATAGTTTCAGGTACCATTATACACACAATCAATATCACATAGCAAAAACACAAAAGAGGCTGATTTCCCACTAACAACTCAAACCACTTCTTTTTTTTTTCTTTTTTTTTGGTGTGCTACTGATCTCCTTTTAGTCTCCTAATCTTTCTGTTATCTTCTGTGTTTGCTGAAACAATTTGTATCTCAGCAACAATTACCAAACAAAGCATCAGTATCAGCTGTGTTGGCTCATTTTTCTGAAGTGGACTGTTCACAATCTAGGCTATTTATGTCCACTGGAAAATATGCATAATCAGTGTGCTAAAAATTGGTAATCTTAGCCTCCTGACAGTGAGGAAATAATTTTGTAAACTGCTCAAATGAAATACTGCTGCTTTAGTCTTTGAACTGTTATAAATTTGTGATTTGATTTCTGTATAATTCAGTTTCCTAAAATCAGATGTACAATTTATCTGCAATATATGAGTGTTGTGAGGCTGTATAAAGGACCCATGTCTACAGATAAAGGCATTTTTATAAGGTCTCTATGTTATTGTTACATTATTAAAGGAAGAAAAAAAAACCTTTGCCATTTTTAAGTAGTATCTGTCTAATATTATTGATACTTGGATTGCTATCTCTTCTGAGACCATAAAGTGATCAGGAGAAAAGTACTATAACATGGGAAAATAAGTTTCCCAAGACTTCTCTGTAACAGTTTGTATTTGGCTTTACATAAGGATTTTTCATTTTTTTTTTATCACCACCCAAAATTTTGCATTGTTTGGGGTTTTTGGTTATAAAATCATGTTTATGCTCTTAAATAGGCCATGAGCAATGTGGGCTCTTAATTAAAATTGTTCATAACTTTCTCTAAAATAGTAGGCTGATGGGTCTGATATTTGTAGTTCTGTTATTATAATGACAAATTATATACATATGCAGCAGCAAATTAAAAAAAACCACAAAAACCCCTTATCCTCTGATAAACATTTTCCCACAGAAATATGTAAAGGCAAAAGAACCTTTGGAATTACATATTGTTTATTCTTTGCTGACAAAAGTAGCAATCTGAAAAACAGGTAGGCGGCCTAAATCATCTAGACTGCTTCATTCACTGTTTTCATTTTATTGCATACTTGTTTCATGGCAATGGCAAAGAAATTATAACTGCATTTTGCACCATAAGCCAAATTTGTACTCATTTTACTTTTCCCATATTTATGGTCTGATAATAAAAACTGTAGTAGAAACTGTTAATTCCAGGAAATAAGATTGAATTCTAAATGCTGAATACCAGAGTATAGGCTTAATCATTAATCAGGAAATACTGAATTTATATAAGTTAATAAGTGAAAGAATTTTTTTACTGTTACAATGAATCCCATAGAATATAGATATTTTACACTAATCCTTCATTATTTCACCAAAAAAGATTAACGTAGGAAAAGCTTTTTAAAATTCAATTTAATGAATAATGAAACTGTCCAAGACAACTGAAAGCTCAGCAACTCAGTTACAGCCTGTGTGACATTTACCTAAAAATAGATTTTCCATTTGTCTCCTCTTACTAATAACCATCTTGTGCTAATTTCATAGATAAAAACCAGTTTATTCTTATGGTTCTATGATCATAAAAGATAACAATGTGATTTTAGATACACAAAAATAAATTTGTGACATCATCAAGATGCATTGTATGCACTGTGTTCAGGAAAATAAAAACTGGACTCCATTTTCCTGTCAGGTACACGTGGTTAAATAGGTTAACTTCAGACTAAAAAGCTGGAAGTACAGCTAGTCCCTTGAGGCAGAGTTTTTAAAACATAACAATTAATGAACCATCAGAAGTCAACCAAAAACACTGATAAGTACATTTTTCTTATCTCTCAACACAATGAACATCATAAAATATTCTGCAAACATCCCAATTACATTGGTATGTGCTTTTTTTACAAAAACTGTCTGTTCAACAGATAATTAATATATTACCATATGTAGTCATTGCATGTAATTGTGGATACCAATATTTTCTGTATGTTTAAGGAGCAGGTAAGAGTGAATATGCCTGGCTGAGTAGTCTATAAGAACATGTTTAGACCATTTTCAGAAAAATACGGGTTTAAATTATCTTAGTGTAAGATCCTATTACTTCAGTTTATAAAGAAAGAAATTATCCTCATTCAATTTGTTGCTCTGTATAATCAGTATAACAGACTCAGTATAATAGGTTTCCTTTTTAGCACAGTGGAAACTAAAACAGACAGGTCCAGAAACTTGTCCAAGCTGAAAGACACAAGTTTGAATTTGAGTGATTCATGCTCAAGAGTAAGTGCCTAAGCTTTCCTGAAAATATGGATTTGGAAGGAAGTTCATGATTAATATCTACACTGGTGTGACACAGGCAATGTCTCAGTTGGTGTGGACTCTGATTTTTGATCCTTTTTACCTCTAGTCTGAGCTTTAAAGCCTCTAATTCTATATTAGCAGTGCTCAGAAACAAAAAAAAAAGCAAATCAAAGCAATATACCATGTATGTATTCAGTAACTTGTCTTTCCCCTTTTCTTGCTCTTTACTAAAAATTTCTTTGAAAAGTTTTGAAAAATAATAACCTAATTACTGCCCCTTTAACTCAAGAAGAAAAGTCCTACAGATTTGCAGGACATCGAAGTACAGCTGACAGTTCGGTATAAACTAAAGAAAAACAAAAACTAGAAAATCCTTAGCAAATACTCTTATGTGCAAAAATTAATTGCATAGACAGAATTAATAAAGTGAGAATGCTAAGTTTCCTAATTTCTTCTAGGGGACAGACATAATTGTTAGTTTGTCCATACTTTGCCCCACGTGTTTCAGCTGTGTTACAAGAGGAAAAAATAAGAGAAGCAAGATATATTCGGCTTGAAAGCACTGAAATTAGAAGTGAGAAGGCCTCTGTAAAATCATGTTCAATCTATTCCAAAGAAGATGCACCACAGATGAAAATGCAAAGCAGGGAGGTTGGCATATTACAGGTAATCAAGTTTATTGATGATTTTTTTTTAAAAATATTGCTGAACTAAAGAGGAATATTTCGATTTCCAGCACAAATGCTGTACAAACTCTTAACAGTATGTGGGCTCTAAAAGGCTGCACACAGAATGCCTTCTTGAACATAATTCTTCTGATTTTTACTCACTGAATATTTTTAGTCATTTTCTTGGGAAAAAAAAAGGCTAAATTATCAAAAACCAGTCCTTATTAATCAACAGATTAATATTCAGTCTTAAGCAAAGATAATTGCAAGGTCTCATAGCAATTACATCCCTATGCTCTCTGGGAAAACAACCACAAGTTGGCTGCATGAAACCCCACCAGCTGCAGCAAGTTTCAGGCACTCTCCAGAGCACATGGCTGTGTTTCCCATTCAGGGAAAAGGAGATCTATGTTTGCCCAGATATTTGCTTGATGAGCAGCATGGTGCTGGACACAAAGGTTTCCAAATCGATGCTATATTTTTTCCACACTAGAAAACTGCTGTGGAAAAGCCAGAAGGCTGCACAAGCTCTGGGGCTCACAGAGCCATTTCCCTCTCCTTTGGGAAGCAGGTGCTAACTTAAAGCTTTGTGAGGAATTGTCTTACTTTTGAGTTGCCTGTACAACTTTGATTTAGCTCTCTCACGACCATTCTGATACAGTCTCTAATTTTTAGGTCTTATGTAGTCCTTTTGTAAATTTGCAGCATGTAATAGGCTCAAGTCTCAAAGGAATCCAGTGATGATGATGATTATGATAACTATTATTATTATTAAAATACCTTCTTTAGCTTTTAGGTGCACAACTTCACTACTTCAATGTTATTTGAACACATATGTATGTATCCGTGTGCACACCTCTACCTTTATGTCACACACACACAAATGACATGTAAATACATAAATGGTAAGACAAATTGTGAATTAGAGTTTTACTAAAAAATATCCTCTTTTCACATATTTGGATTTGTAAATGGAGCACATTTGCCCACCAGCTCAAAATCCAGTATGTTCAGCCTAGCAAACAAAATCAGAATGTGCTTCCTTCGTTCAAGAATAACACATACGTTATCTGGTGTTCGGCGCGGAGTGAGAATCATTATTACATCTCAGCTGTTATTCAGCACCTCATTATACTGCAGTAACTTCGTTGTACACTTAAGCCTTTAGATTTTTTTCTGTAGTTCCATGTCCCGAGACAGATGACTGTACCATTTCGTTACTTAAAGGAGGAAATCTTACTAAGAGTTTATGGATCCTGAGTCTTGTTTCAGGACTGCTGAAACTGTTTCTGCACATGATTTATGGTTTTCTTAGGATGACAATGAAAAAAGTTACAACTAGTATGACTAGTAATAACAGTAGCAGTAATAACACATGACAGTTAGAGCAGGTGGACACCCCTGGTCCCAAAGAGCTTATAGTGTGAAAATATTGAAAGAAACAAGTACATATACATGGACAACAGGCTACAAGGAATTTCCCTCAGTAAGAAAGATCTACATATAATTGCATATCAGTTTTAATTGCTTCTCACAATTGGTCTTGTTTATGCAAAAAGGATCATTTTCTCTGTGAGATTGTCTACCAACATTCCCTATTTATGTATTGGTACCCTACTCTACTCAGAACTGCTGCTGGTTTTTCCAACTGGAGCCTTACAAAAATGATCAAAGGTAAAATCTTCACACAAACGCAGCTAAAAGTATGAAATTAGATTAAGAGGGTAGGAATGTGAAAATGATATATCTTAAACAGTAAATTTCTCAAATATTTCCTTGGTTTTCTGTGATTTTTTTGGGGGAGGAGGGTGTTACTACTTTCTGATTTATTTTGGTATTTTTGTTTCCTTTTCAAAATTAAAAGAAATCACTATCTTAAAGTTATTTAACATGAAGTATTTATTTACTTCAAAAGATGTCTGGATCACTGTCACCTATAATCATCCCTACTGGCAAAAATTTTCACTTGATGTGGAAGAGACAAAAGAGTCAAGCCAGTGTTTGACAAAAAAGCCTATTGTCATTAAATGATAGCATGCTATGATAATTTATTCAATATTGGCTTTACAATTCCCTCTTTTTTTTTTAAACTCCGTAATAGTTCTAGGATAAGGGAGTTCACCTAAGCTATTATACTACAATTTAGTACTCTGAACTTTACCAAGCTCACATGAATTTTATTC
Organism: Eopsaltria australis; assembly: GCA_034509425.1. Classification (NCBI taxonomy): domain Eukaryota; kingdom Metazoa; phylum Chordata; class Aves; order Passeriformes; family Petroicidae; genus Eopsaltria; species Eopsaltria australis. The sequence continues at coordinate 2,714,333 of JAVTVJ010000024.1, read as the reverse complement.
TTTGTAGTCATTCCTGTATCTTACATCAAACTGATTTGTGAAGAATGAATGCACCTTTCAAGTGTACTTTAAAAAATATCTTTGATTGTGTCTTAGACAAAATTCCTAGCAAGGCATTTACATCCAGATCTCATTTAGTAAAAATCAGAATGTTGCACTCTTTCAGTGGTCAGAAAAAGACATAAACACACATCTTACAATGTTTCCCAGCTCCATCAATCTTTCTTCATGATCAATAATTCATCTGATCAGAGATGAGGGGAGTTACATAACAGTAGAAACAATAGATAGCCAAAAAGTACTTTTTCTTCACCCTGATTTGACTCAGTTAGTTCTTCAGGTCAGAACTGTGGGTACAGTTTTGAGCAAGATAACCTCTGTTCCCAAGTCTTGAGCTTTCTGAACAGGTTTTGACCAGTATATAACTGGTGGCTATTATGTAATAACAAGGTGGGCTAGATGCCTTCTCAGCAGCCTGTGTTCAGTCCTCTGCACACCCAATGGATAAAGATGTTTCTGTGTGTTAAGTCTCTCAGACTTAAGCCCTACAAACAAGACGGCACCATACATTAGCAATTCACATTGATCAGTTCAGTATAGAATGATAGAATCATAGAATGGTTTGGGTTGGAAGGGACCATAAAGACCATGTAGTTCCACATCCTTGCCATGGTTGAGGGGGGTGTGTGTGTTTGTGTCAGCTATTTATCACTTCTATCTATCTTACGCTATCCTAAGTTTCTCAAAACAAATACATCTCAGCTGGAGATCTGGATTCCACTACGGTGGTCAATAACCTGAAAGTTGTTTAAAATCTTTCTACTACAGGATCCAGCAATGTGTTTTAAAACATACAAACAAACAAATAAGTTACTTTTGGATTAAAAACTATTTAGGTTTAGACCTTGAACTAAAATATTAGACAAGGGCCAGAAGTTTTTCAGATGCTTCAGGAAAAAGTATGCAAAATTGTTTTTCAAATTCCAAAATGTTTTTTATTCTGATTTAAAGTTTTTGTTTCTTTAAAATCAAAGTGAACATTTTTTCAGAGGCCTTGTTTTTCAAAACATTCTCTCTAGAGTACAGTTAATATAGATTTCCAACAAAAACAAAAAGCTGCATTTCTCACTTTTAAATAATAAAGACATGAATGCACAGACAAATCGCTTACAGGTAACAATTATCCCAGAAATCAAATCCTAGAATTCAAATTTGGCCTAGAGGCCAGAACAAGTTAGAGTGATATTCCTAGAAATGGAATTACAAATAGAAGCACCTGATACTTGGCATACAAATTCGGTATGCAGCTTATATACCCCGCAAGACATACAATACATAATCCCACAATTATATTCTAAAACAGGAAAGCATCTACAAATAATTTTAAAATATAAAGATATTTTACATTCTTTAGTCTTTAAAAGATTAAGACTGAAATCCTGTTTCCATTGAAGTCAGCGAGACTTGATTAAGGCCAAAATTTCATTCTGGTTGCTTTGATGTACCAATCTGAGCACAGCTGAGCACAAAGATACAAGTCCTAATTCAAAGCGGTGCCTATGCATGTTAGCTCAAAGGATGTACAAATGCTAAAAACTGGCTAAAAAGTTTATTACCTCGTGGTTAATCTTTCAAGGCATAAAATACGTTACTTAAATATGAGATATATGAAAACTGAGTATTTGTCCTGTAAAGTGATTCACTAAAAAAGAAAATTTAAATATCAAGACTTCCCTTAGTTTCCACAGGGATTTCTGTGCAGTCTTCAGGATTGACACTGTGTTAAAGTATTAGTACAATTTTCCAAGCAGATTAGTCTGAACACAATGCTTTGAAAAATTAAAAAAAAAACCCGATAGCAAATGTCACTTCTTTAGTAGCTACAAAATGCAAACTCCAAGTGTTTTAACCTAATGAATAAATGAGTTTGTCCTTTATGTATAAAATATAGTTTGTGTTTGTTGCACAAGTTTTTTAATAATAGATGAATTTTAGGTTTGCTTCAACATATTCAATAAAGTGTGATTAATTTGGTTTTTCAAAAATGCAAACTAGACATTACTATATTACTCTGCAAAATGCACAGCTTGCAACATTATTGTCTCTGTGGGATCTTAAATTGAATTGTAAAATGTGTCTTATTTCCAGTTTGATTTATGTAAGAAATTTCAGTGGATAATGCCCTTTTTGAAGTTTCAGTGCTTTCTCCAAAGAAAAAATACATAACTAAAAATCATGACATAGCTTATTATAAATCACAGCAAAGTTTTATCCTTACTTAATGTTCCACTTAAAAATCATATACTGATGCTACATATTAGATTCAATTCAGTGAATTAACTTTTTTTTGAAGCTTCGTATTATGACAGATTATATAACGCATTTTTGACATGTTCTGTGATTTTATTGCGATATTCTAAGTAATTATCAAATCTCTTTTTCTCTAAAAAAGCTTTCCTGTGCCCTGAGAATTAATCTATGATACCATTTAACTTGGCTTTTTGAAGTAAATATCACTAGATAAAAAGCCAGCTGGTTCTGAATAATGGGATACTTGAATGAATGTATTAGTGTTTGAAAATGAGAGTACAAATCTTTTAAAAAGATTAATTTCCATAAGAAAGATAGCTCACAGATCTACAAAAGAATAAATTCAAAACATAATAAACTGGCAGAAAGAGAGGTAGATTAAAGTAAAGGCAGCAGCACCTTGTTATTGCAGCTGTTGTATAGCAGTGATTCTGTATCAATTACAACATTTGGTAGGTATGGGCAGCCTCTTCAAAGGGTTCAGTATAAAGCTTGAACCTGGAATACACAGTACACCCTATGTAATAACTTGAATGATTAATTTTTTTTTCTTAACAGGACATAACTTTTGTTCCTAACAATTGAGTCTCTGGGAAGAGTTACAAAGACGCTTCTGACTTTAATGGGAATAGCTAACATCAGTTTTGTTTTTTATTAAAGATTTGGATATGAATTTATCTTTATCATGGAAAGAGCTTGGCTTTATCACCACACACAAATGCTGACATCAGCATGTAAGCTGACTTTTGTTGTCTTATGGACTTTATTTTCAATATCCTGTTTCAAAATATGTTTCCTTGAGTGGGTCTACAATTCTGTGCACACAATTGCTTTGGCTAAATATTAATGAAACAAAGTTTGCTGATGCCACTAAATATTGCAGGTTTGCATAAACAAATGCTGAGCCTCAAAGAATTAAATCATACTGGGACAAACTTTAAAGTACGTGGGGTGTTTGTTTGTTTTTTGATTAATCTAGTTTCCATCAGGTCTACATCAAGTCTTTCACTAGGGTGTAAGGTAGGGTGTAAGCCAGTTTGCTCTTAGTAACCTACTCTGGGCAATCTAGTGATTTTGTCCAGAAACAGTATCCTCAAAGGATGCTATAAAGCACTGTATTAGCAAAGTGCAGGGAATTACATCTGCCAAATCCAAAAAACAAATAGCAAGAGTTTCTTCTATGGTAACAGACATCAAGTGCTGGAAATGCTAGTACCAATATCATTCAGGCAACAGGAGTTATATGTTCCAAAATAATGTTCTTTTCTTGCAAAACTGCTGGAGAGCAGGTTTCACAGACCTGCGTGTCTGGGCCCTGCCAGTGCAGCTGCAGGAGAGTGGCAAGTTTCTCAACAAGTCTAATAGGCATTTGAAACACAATTGCAGAAATTTGTTAGACTCAGACGGATTTTCAAGTGATCAGAACCAAGTATTCTAGAGTCATCTTGATGACAAATTTTAAATCCTTCCTCCAAAGCTTAGAAGTATTAAAACCAAAAGAAAATATTTGAGTACTGAAAGATATTTCTGTTTCTATCCTGACTTGTTCTCTGTGGAAGCTGAATGATTGTTGCTGTTGAAAGCTAGAACAATGAATAATGGCCTGAGGGCAGACTCTAAGATATTTTTGGTAAAAATTTTAGATAAAAATTTTACAAAATTATAACATTGACTACTGATGATACAGTCTATACCTAAACTGTACCATGTACACAAATTTGCATAATTCTTACATATACATTTAAAAGACAAATGTCACTATAATTTTTAAAAGCATCCTAACAGAAAAGTTACAAGGAACATTGCAATTTAAATAACATTTGCAACACAAGAGTTGTAAAAATATTCAGAACTGGACCGAAGTACCTAATTCTGAACTTCCATTTTGTTCTGGTATTTTTTCAGTTCAATTCAGCATATTTTGGTTTATATCTTGTCTGATGTGTTAATGGATTTATTAGATATATAATACACATTTTGCAATATGTGCATACTTTCTGCATCACTAAAAAATAATTTGAACTTCAATGCTTTCAAATTACCATATTTCAAAATTTCTTTTGCATTCCATATTTTTAAATTTTGCCATATCACTAACTAGTGACATGAAAGCAGATCCTGAAATGGTGACATTTCACATGGAGTCACTATAATCAGACACTGACACAGACTACAAATGACCTGCTTGTATGAATACTATTCAAAATAGTAGTTGCAGAATGGGAGTGAAAGCAGACGTTTTGTATAAGGTCACATGATGAAAGGTAATAATTAGCTAACAATTAGAGTTAATAGTTAGTCCCTGACAGTTGAGCCCAAGAAAGTGGCCATGTCGTATGACAGAACTTGTTACCATAAACTTCAGCTATGCCAAGAGCACTGCATGGTCAGCAGAGCCCCATAAGGAACAAATTATTAAGCCATGATGACCCACAGATTTTCTTTCAGATGCTCATCCCTCTTGTCGAAGGTCATTAGAGAAATATTCTACTGAATATGCAAACACACAGGATATTTGTGTGCACTATAAATGTCAGCTATAGCATGCTTTGTGTACTATACAGTTACACTGCAAGGCACAGAAACGCCGGCTGTCCTGCCAGATAATGGCAGACTTCAGGGAAAGAAGAACCAAGTCAAAAGACTAGAATTAGATCTGTGCAACAGCTGCAATGACTCATCTCAAAGATCATACTTTCCTCCATTATTTTAATTTGCTAAGTCAAATAAACTGCCAGATTCCCTTGTACACTTTGAGAACACAGCAGACCTCCACACAGGAATGAATTTCAGTGATTAAGAATAATTTGAACTGAGTAAATGAAAGTAAAAACAAATCAGGGAAGTATTTCAAGATTAAGGCAAATGTCTATTGCAATACAACTGAAAGGACTTTAAACATTAAAAATTATTCATTTTAGAATTCAGTGACATTTACTAGTCTTTGTTAAAACTGGCTGCAAAATGTTTACAGCAATCTTCTGAAAGCAACTCCAGATTCTTTTTTAATCATCCTACTTCAGGAAAGCTGCTTTTAGTTAAAATACAAAAATTGTAGTTACAAGGTTTCTGCAAACATAACTGCCATTCCATTAAGGAAATGGCACAGCAAACAGTAAATAGTGGCCCCAAGGGAAATGTAAGTATTGATTTTATTACTATGTTGGTTGGGTTGTATTTGCAATTGTCAACTCTAATTTTAGGCTGTGCATTAAGTATCCTTATAATAGCTTAAGGAAAAGAGCAAATATTAATTAGAACATATTGATAATGTTTTTATAAGTCTTAGATTTAGTGCTTACCAAGCATATGTTTTGAAAACATACAAACTGACTTCTTGCTTGTAAACGTAGCTAATAAATGAACAGGCAGAAACCATAATTACACGGATTATATGATACTTTTTTGCATCAAAGCATCTACTGGATGCAATTACTTTAAAACTAAATTGAAGTGCAAAGATATTTCTTATTGCACATGGCTATGCTGTGGCAAATAAGGTTGAAGGCACTGATGAAATACAAAATTATAAATACAAAGATTGATTACGACTTTCAAAAAGAGCAACAGCATGCTCTTTTGATAGTCAGATTCCTATTCACCATTTAGTCTCTAAGCACAGATGTCTGCTACAAACAGAAACTGCAGAATGGGTTATATTTGCAGATACTACTAAAGGTAATTCATGTCCTCTTTTTCTTAGTCTTTAATTAATTTAAAACAGTACTTACATAAAAGCAAACTTATTATACATTATCATTTGTTCCTGTTAATATCCTCATGCCTTTAACTAGCAGAAGACTCATGACTCACTTTGGTATCATACTGCAGAGTGAAAGCAGCAGACAGATTAAAGTAACCAACAGAAAATAAAGGTTTAATGTTGCTTCTTTAAAGTTGCACAATCTTCCTATATTAAATGACATATGGTAAGTATGTGGTGATGGTAATTTCAAACAATGCAAGACTGATTTGACAATTCACAGGAAAAGGATTTCCTACCCATATGTACTTCGCATTTCAGTTTACAGTGTGACTTGCACAAAAGGTACATTACAAGTGCCAGCTGATGTAGCTGACACCAGAAAAATCAATTCCTCATAAATTTCTTGCTTAATGTGTTTAATATCTAAAGGTAGCTAAAACCAACTGTTTGTGCCACCTACTGTGTTGTCAGCTCTTGCAACTGTTATCACCAATCCTGATATCATTCATACTTCTTAAAAATCTCTGCTACAAATACATGATGATTTTAGCATCTCAGTTTAGATTAAAGACAAAATCCTGTTTCTTGCAGTAGTGTAACGTAATATCCCAAATTAGGTGGACATCCCTGCGACTGGGTGAGCACTACCATTTCATAGACATCTCCCCAGGCATGACCACACTTCCAGCCCTGTCAGGGACCTCATGCTTCTGGATTGCAGCTGGACATTTACCCTGGATTTATCTAAACACTCTGTTGACTAAATTTCACATTCTTGTGAAGCTTTGTTCTATACCTTAAGAAAGCAGATTACAAGCACTGCAGTGTCAAAATACTATTTTTCAGGCAAATGGCTGGCAACAGATCTGTACCTATCCCAGAATCTGTATGTACTATACACATGTGCTGACTGCTGTCTAGGGGGGTTGACGGATTTCTCCTGCTCTCTTGACAGAAGAAATGAAGACCTTACTGAATTTTTTCCTGCCCTTACCCACACTACCTGTATAGGGCATATGTAGAGACAGATTTGCTTCGTGGGATGCAGAAAGGGCATATCTTTGTGACTCACTGTGCTCTTCTGTCACACCCAGAAAAAGCCAAGCTCACAAGGTACCACTACCACCACTTTGTCCTCCACCAAAGCAGAGCCTCTTGTGGAGTTGGTCTGGGAGCTGCATAAGAAAAGGCTTTCCATATGTATCCTCTGCAGATTATACAATGTAATAGCCTCTGCAGAAGCCTGAAGGTGAATAAACTGGAGTATGTTATGTTTGGCATGTACCAATGCACGCAGATGTATAAAAGTTCAAGGACCACATTTGTTATGAGTGTATTTATACTTTCTTTCCTCCCAGGGGACACCAAGATCTTAGTCTATTAAAGTCTAAATAACACTTAGGTGGTGCAGAGTGGATTGTTCGTGGTCACCTGATAAAAGTAAACTTCCTTATTCATACTGGTTACTAAAAACTGTGGCTATTGATTTTGTTGAGTTGTTATGTATATTATACAGCTGTATCTTAGCAAGCAGATATTTAAAGTAGATATAAAAGTACACCAAAAAAAAACCCCCAAAAAACCTAGATTACAGGGTTTATTTCATAAGTTATACATTTTCTGCCATGGTAGAGAAGGGCTTCAGCAATGTAAGTACAAAATGTCTGTCAGAAAAATGAAATGCAGACTTGTAACTGTGTAAATCGGACTGCCATGAGCCCTGGCTAAGCTATTTATTACAGTGGATTATATACTTCAAGCAAATGCAATATTCTTAATATAATAATTTCTGAATGCACATATAATAATCAATACCCATAGAGCTAGGGCAGGCACTGGAACATGGTTAAAATTGTTCATCTCAATATTATTTCAATAATGTTTTTTAAAATAAAATGCTTCTGTAAATGATGCTGTTATATGACTATTTGAAATTCTTACTAAAGAAATCTTGTTTCTGTTATTATTGTCTAACAAGACCACAATGTTGCATCATTTAACAGGCCTGAGAAAGCAGGCAACAGAAAAAAACATCTCTTTGAGTACAAACCTCTTTGTGTATTAAGCAAGCAAACCCATGTAACTTCATGTTTAGCAATAATAACCGTATACTGTTTCTCAAAGAAAAATTCACTGTGCCTGTTTCAATCATGCCAGATGTTATTAACAGTATTTACTTTTGTTAAAAATTTGAATTACAGCAAGAGAGCCTGTAATTTTCTTTTTTATGTCAGAATATGTGTACATATATAAGAAGAAGAAAGGTAAGCAAATGTCAGTGTTACTTGAACCAAGGGAAAAAGAAAAGAAATAAAGAAACTAGCATTTTATTTTACTGAAGTAGCATTAACAAAGTCACTGATAATTTTAAACAGGGTTTACTTTTTACATACTCAGAAATAAGTGTTTACTCTCAGAGAAATCTCTGTTGTGGTGATGAGAAGTGCACTGCCCCTAAAAGCTTCAAATCTTCTCCTACACACCCTGACAAAAGTTCAGGGGTGATCTGCTCCTCAGAAACACATTCTACCTCTGCTAATACAACTTTCTGCCAACACAAGACAGCATTGATGAGACTGCTAGTTTTCTCCCAGGGAGACTGGGTTATATTCCTGGAAGCAGCTGAAATTAAAGGGAGTTCTTAATTTTAGTGAGGAGGTTAAAGCATTCCAAAATACACACCGTTCAACTCACAGGAATTTGGAATGTGTTGCATAAATAGATCTAGCTGGTGACATTTTCTAAGGCTAAACAAGCTGCTTGGAAAAATGGTTTGTGCTGAGTCTTAGAATTACTAATAAATCAACATCAGAAGTTCACTACTTGTTTAACACAAGGTCCTACAAGGAAGTTTAAAAATAATACTCCAAATTTTATTTCAGCATATGAACTGATTACCCCGAATGTATTTGAAAATGTAGAAATCAGAAGGGTTTAATACACAAACCTTCTGAAAGAAACTCTGAGTTTCTCTTCCGTGAACCGGTTTCTCATACCCCAGATGGTAGCCCAGGAGGGGAAATGAGTTCTGCAGACTCACCACCCACCGGTAGGGGAAGGGAGGGAGCAGACACTGAGGCTAGTTTTGACCCTACCCCCAAGAATACCAAACAGAATTGCTTCAAGTCACAATTTCCTTCTTATGCTGCTCCCAGGGCAGCATGTAATTATGTACTGCAACTGGCTTAGGGCAGGCTGGGTCCACAATTAGTCCCTTGACCTTGCTGAGACTAACAGTGTGAGTAAGGTGAGCATGACATATCTCTCTCTCAAAATTCTCAATTATTTTATGCAACTAATGTAACAGTAATTTCCCTGCATCTTAAAGGAATTGCTCGCTATCATAAAAAGAGACTTGCCTATAAACTCAACTAAAAGGTCAAAATGATAGTTTTAATTCAAAGTTTCCATAGCTTTCTTGATAAAATGAGTATGAATATAGATTGTCGCTTTATTTCTACTTTCCATTAAAAAGCATAGGATTTTCTTCTACTTTCTGTAATAGGTTTATTAGTTATAGCTCTATTACAACAATACTCAAGGAAGTTCCATTCATATCATAGACAATTATCTGTGATAAAGCTCATGGCAGAAACAGTAGATGGAATAAATGCTGACATGGGTACATTAATGCACATGCCACTCACATCGTGTCAGGTACAGCTACCCCTTAGGTTTGAAGATACAAATGCTCCTTTCAGCACTTTGGCATATCTCAAGTAATTAGAAGCCATCTGCTGAAATCTTCTACGTTCAGTCTCAAACAACCATCTTGAAATGGCTCGGGCTTTATGTCACGCTGGAGGGCATACCTTTCCCTCCATGCTCAAGCTGAAAGAGGCCTCAGACAGTGAATGAGATCATGCAGAGAAAGAAACACTGCCAGGGGTCTGACCTAGGCTGCCCAATTAATTGTCAGTGAGTTAAAACAATGCAAACTCATTAAACAAACAAATACAAATCCAAACTTCTAAATTAAAGATGAAATGTGGGTCAGTTTGGGACCCAATCATTAATTAAGTAATCCATAACAGCCAATTAAAATAGAATATCAGGAAGAACTGAGGCAGGGAGAGATGGCTCAGTTAACCACGGAGTGAGCAGAGTGTGTTTCTTCTCCTCTTGTAGCCAAGATGCAATATACATCTACTGCATACAAGTAAAGGGCACAGAAGCTGGTATCCATGGTTGCAGAGGAAGACTTTTCAGGGCAACATTAAAATACCAAACAGAACTCCATAAAAAGTCACTATTTTTATCTTTCAGTCAGAGAAGTCCCATGAGTGGGCTTGCAACCTTTCTGTTACCTGTCTTACACACACAGTAGAAAAAAAATGATTATTCCTTACTATCCAAAAGGTCACTTAAAGAGACAGTCATAAAGAATAAAACATTCCACAGTATACACTTTGAATGATTAATCATCCTGAGTTCTAAACCCATCACGAACATGTGATCACAGTTCAGTGATATTTGCTGTAAGATGCATATGATCCTTTACAGTAAGGGAGTTATCATGGAATAGTAGCATACAATAAATAATAAATGGATAAAATACGCAACCATAAAGTTGTAGAACATTTCTGAGTGCACAATATTAATGGAGATCAAAAAGGCAACTAACCCATGTGTAATACATGAGTAGTGAGAAGTAACCTCCAGAACTTCCATGTAAATCAGTTAGTTATATAGCACAATGGGTCAAGGTTTAGTGAAGCAACTTCTCAAAACCATAAAAATCACTTATTGGAACAGCTGACTCCACAGCATGTATGATGAGAAGATGCTTTTTAGTAATCCTGAGTAATTAAAGATGTTGCTTTGGCCAGTGACTATAATTGGCTTATCAAGAGCAGTCACAGCAATGCAATTTAGACAGCTCTCACAAGACAGGTGTCATAGTGTGGCCTGTCCCTGAATCTACTTCATTTCAAAGGGCAAAGTTAGTCATGAAAGTCTCATAAAGTCTAGATCCCTTTCTACACCATCCCTGCTACTCTGAGGACAACACTGAAAAGTGGAGTCAATGGACAGATATGCTTCAGAACCTTATCTCCCACACAGTTTTGATTAGACTGTAAGCATGTATACTGCAAATATCAACATACAGATTATTTAACATAATCAAAAATGAAAATATTCAAGACTATGCCAGCTATTTTTTAGTTAGAATAAAGCAAATTTATTAGGGAATATGAAAGGAAAATGCAGTTCAAATACTCTTTTAGAAATCCACATTGAAATTTTGCATATGTTTTTGAGGATATATTGCTCAGAAATATAGAATATTATAAAATAATTTGGGGGATTTTGCAAATGGCTATTGGGTGAAATTAACTTTATAAAAAAGTTTTTGATTGCAAAGAACTCTACCAATTTTTCAAAATTTAACACAATTATCAAACATCCTTAGTCTGTGCAGCTTTGCACTGATATATCCTTGAGTATAAATCCTGCAAGCACATTAATCTTCACCTGTTCAATACAAGTTTCTTAACTACACAGAACCCTACAAGAAGTGCACTTTTCCTTATTCAAATCACTGCAGTCATACCCCAACAGTGCTCATGGTATAATAATTTTTGGCTGATGAACCAGCAAAACTCACCTATCTATTAATCAATTAGTATGTCAGATTGAAGCTGTATTACAATACTATTTTTTAAAGCCAGTAATATATCTATCTTTCCTTGACAGAACAATTAATCACATGTTAAAGGTGGTTTCTGCACATAGGACAAATTGCTGCTTGTGACCACAGAAGTATCCAGTTGAACCCCAGCTGAATCTCCTCCAGCTCATCCCATCTCTACATGGGATGGGATTCCATCTCTACATGCTTACATAAATAGCTTGTCCCCATTAATAAAGGCCTAGAAGAATCATTTACAAAGTGAGAAAGCTGAAGACATTCAGAGGGTGAGCAGAGAAGCCAGAGGTGTTACACCTTTTCCATAACCTCCCTTGTGCACCATAACCAACAACAGAAGCCATGGAGCTGAATCTTACTAGCTGGAGAACACAAAAGCCAAGAAACCTCACGAGACAGTCTTTCAAAAGGCAAACAGGGTCCACTGTTAGGCAGTATTATTCAAAGACCCGGAAAAAAAGCATAAACACACACTCAGTGCCTCTAGAACTTGGTCAGTAGCTTCAACCACAAAAAAGGACAAGCTAAAGATCTACTAAAATTGCCTCAACTATGAAGTTCTGTAATTAAAAGTGAAATCAAATAGAGAAACGAGGAACAGATGTTTGTTTTATTTCTGTATGTTGACTTTATTAAGGAAACATTTCCACATTCCCCTCCCCCAAGACATCCTTCTCTTTCATTTATGTGCTATGATTCCTATTATTTTCTTTTCCCACTAAACAACCGTAACCTTCATCAGTACAATGAAGCCATTTATGTCTAAATTCTTGTTGCACTTGGGATTTTTCTTTATGTGTTTTGTAATTGTTGTAGTTGATTTATAACTTTATGTCTCAGATGTAAAATGGAAGTAGAATACAATCCGTTTTACTCTACTCTGATTAACACCTGTAAGAACACAAGAGATATACAAAAAATAATCTTTTTTTTTTTAATAAAAGAACTCCTTCTCTAATTACTTTGTTTTAGAAAGCTACTGAACACCTCCCCTGATAGGAATTAAACCAGCACCCAGTTGGTGCTTTATTGTCTCTTGAACAAAATGATTTATTGTTTGTAGTCTGAAAGCAAAAAAGGAGGAAAATTACATTTTCTTGTACCAGTAGCCCTATTACTTGTTCTACACTATTCTTTGAAGATTACAATAACCAATATTATAATGGTACCAGAAATAGTTAACTCTAACAAAGCTGCTTACACAAAAGCAGTGACAACTGAGATCACTGTAACTCATGATGATTTAACCTTAGATGTTAAATCTTGGGTTTCTTACTTCAGCATGACCTGCTATAATGTTCAAATTTCAATTTATCTCCTACCCTAGAGTCTGGACATAACTGATTTTTTAAAATTGTTTTTTAAGGTTTCAAATAAAGAAAGTTTAATTAAGTAGGAAAAAGCAAAAAATACAAGAAAAATTGTCAAGAAGAGGAAGTCAGAAATCCTTTATGTGAGTCTAAATTATGAATAGCAAACTAATTTTAAGATGGTTTATTTTCTGTATCAATAAGAATTTAATGGGTTTTTTAAATACATTGATTAAAAAGTCTAAGCTCTTACTGCTTATGGAAGAAGCGTTGTAAATGAGTAAAAGAAATTTGTATCAAGCTGCGTTCCTAAACCCAAATGTAATATATATATATCTATATATATATATATGCACATGCACAGCAGATGAAAAGTTGGAAATTCAAAATGCCTTTGTCAAAAATGAGGTCATTGTAAGAGTGATGGTGTTCTGAGTGCAGGAAGTTGCTTATCTTCCAAACTCCCAAGTACAGCTCTTTCCCCAAATTTTTCAGCAATTCCATGGAATTCGGATTCAGTATTAGGAGAACATATTCCAACACACCCCATGAAGTTCCAGAAGGACATTTTTGTGAAGGTGGCTGCAGTTGGGGAACAATTTAACAATGGGATTTATTTTGATTTGGATGAGGCCATTAGAAAACTACTGATACTCCATGAGAAAAGACACAAAGAAGGAAAACACATCCCATTCTTAGTAGAGATGTTTGTTGGTACAAACTCAGGACGACATGCATCATGGAGAGAACATGATCAAACATGAGTATTTCTGGAAAATTCCTTTAGGCCAGGTTATAACCACCATCCATGATTGATAATCTTTCTCTTCATAAACTGATTCTATTTAGACGTGGCTTAGAAAAATTGCTAAAATAACTTTAAAACAGATAAGGCATCACAAAATTGTTATTACCCTTATTTAAATGTTGATTATTAGTTGCACCAATCACATTATTAATTCTGGATGTTATAGAGGAGTATCTTTTAAAGGATCATTAATATAAGAGCAAATTAAGGCAAGTAATAAATTCTGATATATTTTCACTGCCTTATTAGAGACACTATTTGCTCCCTGAAACAAGGGAACTGTGTTGCACATGGCACTGTGAGCTCTGGAGGTCTATTCCATCACCTGCTGTCATTTCAGGTGTGCTGACGTGGTGTCTGATGTGTCCCCACAGGGCTCACAAATATGACAGAGCACCTACCTGCATATGATCTCTGCCATTCAGGAGTGGAAGCTGGAGGCCAAGTGGGATGCCCGAAGGCATTCCAAATGGTACAAGGTACCTGTACTGAATCAAGTTGCTGATGTCTTTCTTGCTGGAAGTAGTTTCAAAATCTATAATTTTCAGAGAGTAGGAAACTCTGTAGCAAGCTGCATAAAGCTCACCCAAAAAGCCTGTGTGGAGCACTTCTGTCTTGCAATCTTTAGATAATCTTCATTGCATTGTCCAAAAAAATGTGATTTATACCCTGTAATCTTCAGCTAATAAAAAAAGAATCATACCCTAGTCTATGAGTGCTTGCTCATTTAAGCTTACACATAATTTAGGATTTTTAGATGCATATAACCTAGAATAAAGTTCCTATTTTTAAAACACCTTTTCTTTTAGGAAAACTAGGTGAATTAAACAAGAAAATTCCATACTTCAAATGTAAGAAACTGAAATATACTCAAGTATAATTTTAACAATGTTATGTCCTATAATGAGTTGACCTTCTATTCTCCTTAACCCTTTTTTCCATCAAAGCCACCTACACCCACTTTGCCTTCTGTTTCTCTAATCTGCAATTATTTATGTTTTCTTCATGCTGCTCTATCCACCATGGGAGCAAAATTGTATTTGGTGAAATATAGAGCTAATTATACCATGAACCCAGCAACAAAAAACAGAGCAGATGTTACTTCAGACGTGCTAACAGTCCCTACACTTAAAGCACACATTGTAAAGGACTGAACACAGTATTTGAAAAAAAAAACCATGATGGGCTTAAACATGTGGAAAGAAATTAGCACAAAACTCAA
This sequence comes from Eopsaltria australis, assembly GCA_034509425.1. Taxonomy (NCBI): domain Eukaryota; kingdom Metazoa; phylum Chordata; class Aves; order Passeriformes; family Petroicidae; genus Eopsaltria; species Eopsaltria australis. Next base: position 2,699,327 of record JAVTVJ010000024.1, on the reverse strand, counting down.
ACAGAATGACATACTTAATAGGCTCTAAAGCATTTATTCAGTGGTTGTATTCAGCAACGATTTTGCATTAATTCAACGCATATGTGAGGCTATACATGGGGTAAAATATTGCATATTAGGCAATTATTCTCAACTTCTTCTGATCTCAGCACCCAGTTTTCTTCAGCATCCCTTCCACCTGTCCATCAACAATCTGTCCGCATCTTTATCTACCTGAACATTTCCCAAAACACAGAAAATACATATTAAAATAGCTGTAGAGGAAAAAAAAAAAAAGGTCCTTTCTAGTGTTTTTTAGATTTTTCCTCACTGTAAGTAATCAAGAGCTGGAAAACAGACCATAAAAATGAATGAATAACTGGAAGACAGTTTGGCGTTTACTATAAAATGTTTATCAGGACTATAGTGAGGTCACTCCGCAGTCTACAGGGTAGGCTCTGCAAACAGGGAATCACCAGAGCACTCTTTCCCCCTCCCTTATAATAAACTTCCACAAGACTATTATTTCTCTTTCTCTACCAGAAGTAAACCACTTCAAAACTAAAACTAAGCCTACATAACACTAAACAGAAAATTGCAGTATTTCCCTATCCAAGTTGGAAGTGATTAAGGATAACTCGTAAACTTTCATGTCAGGCAAAGTTCCTGTAATTCCAGTTGTTTCGTATACATTAATGCACTCTACATTTGCCATGTACTCTCTTGCCTCAGCGTAGTCGAGTGACTCCTCTACATAGCTAAACAATCCTAAATTAAAAATAAAATAAACTTCATTCAGTAAATACCCAATAGTTTATAGTAAGACGCAGACAGCATATCACCAGCCAAGTTTCAATAGAAAAATTGAGACCACACAGAATTCGGCAAACACAAATTTGAATCCTGGAGCAGAAGCACTAAAAACATTACCACAATAAATCACTTTCACAGATGTGCAGTACCAAATCTGAAAGGGCACTTCCCACTTCACTAAAACACACATTATCACCATACAATTAGTTCAACTCCACGAATGGGAAAAAAAATATTAAAAAGGTGTGATCTTAAATTCATCCTTGAAGGGATACATGCCTGCATAAAATTTATTTCTCCAGTGAGAAATCCTAGAGAAATAGCTCTAGTAAGAGATATCCATAATACAGAATTTCAAATAACTGCGTAAAAATACACATAACGAGACTAATCACAGTACTCTAGAAAGCAACATGTCTTTAACAGTAATCATCACAGTATGAAATCAACTTGAGCTTATTACATTTGGCTGAATAATCTAAAATTGTAGAATTATAAATAATTATTGATAAAAGATAAGACATAAAACCTCCCTAGCTGTTTGAATCTAAGAATATCAGGGGATGGAATGAATGTTGAATTTATGTTGTGGAAAATTGGTCCCAAGTTGGTTTTACACTTCATCAGAAAGCACTTTTGTCTTGTATGCAAACAGTTAATGAAGCATACCAAAACTGCAACTTTTTTGCTAGCTCTGGTGGGTAAGACTCACAGAATATTTTATAGCTTGCAGAATATTTAAGAAACATTATAGATTTTTCATTTATTCTTCTTTGATTATAATGCAGAATCCTATAATTTTAAATAAGATTCCTTCTTGCATTTTCAAGTATTGTTTTATAGAGCTTACAGTCGTAGAAATAGTATAGCCTTTCAAATCTAAAGCATTCTTTGGTGTTCCTTTTACAGAGTATTTTCAAGAAAAGACTACACCACATAAGTAACTGGTGCTTTAATAATTTCTAAGAATGTATAGATCCTTAACAAGCTCTCATACTAGATGTGTGACTGGTTCTAAGATTTTACAGCTGCATCTATCTCTATTTTTTTTTTGTTATATTTTGGTACAGTTATTCTTATAGTTTCAAACAAGTAACTAATTATTCCAACTGGATAACAGTTATACCTTCAAGTCTTTTCTAGAGAAAATGGGCAGGACAGCCTCTTTTATACCAAAATTGAAATAAACATATAGAACAGGGACTGCTTTACAACATTCCGAATACTTGCCTTGAAAAGGCTTTCCTTTCACATTGCAGTTTCATGATTTTTGCATCAAGAATTTGTCTGCAGAATTAAATGTGAGTATGGCAACCAGCTCAATTATCTCAACCATACACACTCTTACAATTAACTTTGGGAAATTAGTGGGCTTACACAGCTGAACAAATGATTGGTGAACTCCAGTCAACCACCACATCAAAAAGGAAGTCCCAACTGCAAAGACAAATGGCATCAGTGCTCTGCAGGAGGGGACAAAGCCGCCTAAAAATGGTGTAATGCAGGGACTGAATGCATTTATTTACCCAAGAATCACAAAGGCTGTTTTATCTGTGAAATCCAGCCCTTTACCACTTGTCCTGTAAAGAAGCTCCCATCAGCAGACCAACACGATAAACACTGCTAATATAGATTATAGTGAATGCTCAAACTTCAGGGAATTGGTGTACACTGTTTTCTGCCATATAGCCTCATTAAATAAGACCATCAATTAAGGGCACAAAGTACAACTTTCAGCAGCCCCAGCTAAAAAGGAAAAATTAAAATTATCTGCCATTAACAGCCTATAGGAAGATGAATTCACCAAGCTGCACATCAACTGTACAGCCTGGGGTACGTTTCAACAATTACTATCATCAAACACACACAAATTATAATAGAATAGAAGTTTGGAGCACTCCCGTTACAGTTAGGACTGCAGAAGTTCGTAACATTTAAATTAGTAACAGTCAGATGACATTGCAATGCCTGTTCTTACACTTTGAGTGCCACCAAAATAGATTTCATATAAATAGATTAAATACATAGTAGACCTAAACCATCTTGCATAACAGTTTCTTAAGATTCCTTAGGTTTCTAACATTTACAATAGCTGACATACAGCCTCTTTGTTTTTATGTTTTTGTTTATCATGCCATAATACACTGACAAAAAAAGAGATTTTACTAACATACTTATGTTTTTTACTACACACTTGCTATACTCCACTTTGAGCAAGACTTTTACACTCATAAGAGATTTTCCAAAGGTGGCCAGCCCAGATGGGTTTGCAGTGCTCCATCCAAAGAAATGTGTGGTAAAGCACCATCTTACAGCAAGCCATTTCTGGCAATTTCCTCCTATTCAAATTTGGATAGTGAATTTGTTGGAGCTCATTAGGTAAGAAAGCTGGGCTTGAATAATCTTTTAATATAAATCTTTCAAGAAAGCCCAACTGCAGCAAGAAATGGAAGTGGAGATTTAGAAGACATCACTCCCTCCCTTCTTTCCTTCCTCCCTCCCTCCCTCCCTCCCTCTGAGTCCATACCAAGGAACTGCTTCAGCATGGTGTGAAGGGACATCATGCGGCTGGTGGTGCTGTCTTTCAGATGAGATATAAAACTGAGTTCTGACAACTTACCGTCATTAAATATCCCATGGCACTTTTCACAGGAGTACATGTGTTAACCCATATGTCCTGGCTATATTCCAAATGCATAATTGCATTCTGCCTACCTAAATTCCCTATGCAGTTTCAGTGGCATGCAGAACTAGTTATTCTCTTTCTCTCTTCTTTCCATTACTGCTCTTTGGCATTTATCCTCAGGTCCAAGAAAAGGCACAGTTATACCACAATACCTAACTTTTAGCTGGCAGACATAAAAGAATTGAAGGCAACTCATATATACAAAACAATGCACAGGAAGCAAGGGGTTCCTCAGAATTCAGAGAACAAGAAGAAAAGAAATATAAAGTGTGGAGCCACTTAAGCTAGACAGGGCAGAAATACCAACAAGAACAAAAATCAGAACTATTATCATTCTCAGTCTAGTTCTTAAGTACCCAGCAGTTTTGAAAAGTACCTCCATTCCTCTGGGCTGTCCCAGACATTCATACACTTGTAAAGAGACCAGCAGGATTTTAAGTTTGTGCCTGGGGACTTAGGTACTTAAATTACCCTTAAATTCCTCATCAACTACACTCCTGATGATAGCCATGTACTCTGTTAAATTAAAAACAAAAAGGCATTTCAAAGTATAGTTCTACGTTTTACATTTTAAATAGACCGTTCGAAAAACCATTGATTAAACACAGAAAGAGGCCCTCCACACTGGCAAATAACATGCCTTCACAGGAGATGGGTGAAAGAGGTTTGAGTCACTTGTACCGGCCAAATTTCCTTAGAGATGCTTTATTAACTAGACCTCTAGTTCTGAGCTTACACAACCCAACTTGGTGGAACTTACAGTGGCTTCTTGCTTTGTGCCCAAAGCCACACATCAAGTAAGGTATGTGCTGAATTCTGCCCTACAGATCTGAAACTTGTCTATGCAGATATATTTAATCTTCAAAAATACATTTATTGATCATTTCTCTAGGTTTTTTTTTTCTGATACCTAAAGAGTAAATAATACAGATCCCAACTAAATCAGCCCTGCCTAATCCTTTTCCTGGACACACAACTCAGCTATGAAGTATTTGGACCTAAATTCACTTAACTGAAATATTCAATGCAAGTAACCAGCTGTCTCATGCCCTGTGTAGTCAATGGGCAGTCAGCTGTACACAACAGTTCACACTGGGGTTAGTTATCTCTCTTTGAACTGTGGATAACTGGATTCGAAATTTCAGCACTTTATGAAGTGCCTTAGACAAGTTAAACAGGACTGATCCCAAACATTTTTTTCTCCTTTTTTTTTTCCCCTGTGATAATCACCATTATATTTCGATCATAAAATCAGTACAATGAATTATGTAGAAGGACAACTGAAGTGAGATTTTGGGGTTTTTTGGTGAAATTTTCTATACTCTCATCCATCGTCTCATTCTTACCATTAACTCTAAATGGTTTTCAGTTGCATAACACAGTGAATCAAACATATTTTTTGTAGTCAGAATTAGTGATTAAAATAATATTGAGTGGCAGTCACGTGAGAGGGATGTTCACATGATGTTCAGCTTTACTCACATCTCTGAACAAACCTGCTGCCAGCTTTCTTCACTATAAAAGTCACTGTATCTTGAGGTTTTTTTGAAGACATACATTCAGATCTTAGATTATATTGATAAGCTCTCAAAAAACCCCCAAAACAGCCTCCATATACTTTGTGAGCATGACTGCATGAAATAAAGGCTGGTCTGATGGATGTTTAAATAATGTAAATGACATTTTGTAATATATGTCCCTGATTCTCCTTTCACTTATGCTGCTGTAAATCTGGGGGAAAAAAAAGGCCTCCATGGAATTTCATAAACTTACTCTGCTCAAAGGCTGATACAGCTGAGAAAGAATCAAATCATTTAAATATTGATTGTGCACTTAGGAAATTAAAATAGTTGTGATGCATATACTGAAAATAAATATAATTTTTAATATATATTAACTTTTCTAAGCTTATAAGCTTAGAGAGAATTCCAAGTAACTAGCTTGTCTGAAATGAAAACACGAATATTCCTAACAAAAGTGTTTTGTATTGAGGGGATTAGAGGGCAGCAGTTTAGCTCAGAAGCCTTTGGAATATCCTACATAAAAACAGGTCATTTTTAATATTATAAAAACCTCAAACTTTAATACAGAACAACAGATTGTGCTAAACTCACAATCCCCTTTCTTCTTCTCCCTGTGACATGCAAACACCTGACACACAAAGGGAGTCACATTCAGAAGGAGATTATGATGCAATGATCTCGTTGTGAATGTTGCATTATGGTTTCAGCATCGCTGTAAGAGCTCCCCTGGCACTTGTGCTTACAGCAATTTGAATTTCTCTGGCAGCTAGGTATGATTTGTGACAGATTTCAGCTTTGCTTTTCATTGAAGGAGTACACTGGCAAGTGCTTGAGGTATTTACCATGGAGACTGGAAAGAAGAAAATGTGAAGAGGAACATTTGAGATAGTCCTTTTTCAGGCTTTTTCCCCCTTTTTTTCTTTCTTTTTTCCAACAATTATTTTTAATTTTTAGTATTTAAGTCATCTAAATCAGTTCTTTATCAAGGGCATCATTTTGTGCTTCTTAGGAAATATTGTCTCACTATGCTGGAGGACTTGAAGGATTATTCCACTCGCCATGATAGTGAAACTCTGTTCATTTTAATGACTATTATGAATTATCACTATTCAAATGATCCATGTAGAGAACAAAGAATCAACTGATGTACTGTTTGTGGCAGAAGTGGAAAAAAGTTTGCTTGTACATTCTTTACACATTAATTACACATGTAAACTTGTTTACACAGTTTGGAAAATCTTAAGCTGACAAAGCACAGTTATCTTTTTATACTGGAAAATACCTTAAACTCTTCTAAAAATGTAGGGTAAGTAGACAGGTTACATGCTTGGCACTGGATTCTCCCAGAAGTTTGCTGAGCCAAAGCCCCTGCATCTAGGGAAAACGAACAAGTTCCCAAAGCTCACCTACAAAGATTGTTCTCAGTATCTCTTCTGCCATAAAAGCAGCAGCAAACAGCAGCATGCAAAGTTTCTCTAAAACTTTCTTGGTCTGCAGACAAGATCATATCTTGATTCCTTCCTCATTCCCATATGTAAGTAGTGGAAGTATTCCCCAGGAACACTGACAGCTCTGTAGCAAAGGCTGCACTCTGAGCACAAGTACTCAGGGTACAATGACAATCTGCTGGTTGGCTTTGGCAAGAACTGATGAATGAGAAATGTAATAGGGAATATTGCACACCCCACAAAGAGAAAACCAGTATTTAGTAAAGGATTGAGGTTGACTGGGTTTAGGCTAATAAAGTTTGTATCTCCTCCAATAGAATGTATCCAAATTTCCATTCACATGTAAAAATAGCCTATCAATTAAAGCATATTTCTTCCTCTTTGACCCTGTTTTTCAATTATTTTATTTAAGACAATAAGTTTGGTAAGTTCTTTTGTTAACACAGTTCCTGTTATTTTAAAAGCAACAGATTTCATGGCCCATGGTTATCATCTGAGAAATATGTTCATGAAAGAATGGATAGGAGGTGTCAGGTGCACCTTTGGGAGGATAAGAATATCCACATGGGACCAAGTCTTCTACAAGTAGCTGTTTCTGAATGAATGTGTGAGAAATGTTCTTTTGCATTTACAGGTGTTCTAAATTCAAAAAGTACAGCATAAGACATGACTTAGGGATTAACCCTCTAATCTGCCATGCATCCTCAACTCAGGGTTCCAAATATGAGAACCTAGTCTTCAAAATAATTTAAATAAATTATTAAATTAGAATATCAATTTAATTAAAGGATGTATATAAAAAGATATCAAGTATGTCTGTGTAGCTATGTGATCTATATAATTTACTTAATTTTTAAATGTTATATGCATAGTCTTTAGAAACTAATAAAACAATACAGATTTGATTTATTTCATTTAGAAAATATTACAGTACATCTGTAATATCATGGGCTTGTTACTATCTGCTAACTGAAAAAGTGGAGCTGTAATACAAATTACATAAAATTTCAAACAGAAAAGAAAACCTCAACATGTAGCGATTTATCATCACTTATCATTAAAAATACATACTTCAACTAACTACATCATTAATAAACAATTAAAAAAAGAAAGTCCTAGACTAACATACTCCAGCATCTTTGAGTTAAATGGAACAAATAGATTTATTTTCCCTACCAACTGATCATTTTTTTAATTTGACTGTATGTCCAAGGAAAATAAATGTCACAGATCGAGGCTGTTGAACAACTGTTCATTGTGGAGGCAGTTTGAAGAAAATTGAAGATTATATAAAGCAGTAGAAATAAAATGCAGAAAATATATAACCAGCGCCTTTTTCTAAATTAAGATCACCAGTCTATTTAGAGAGATGGAAGTCAAAAAAAATCATTAATATATGAGAATACATAACAGTAAGCTTGGCACAACTGTTAGTCCTTCTCACTACACAAGAATGTGAAAATATTCCATGAAACTGATATACAACATATCAGCACATATCACTTTCTGGAAGAGACAGAATTACTTGTTTTTAAAATATTTATAATCATACAGATGGAAATAATTGAGAACAGCAGTTTGTTTAAACCAGAATTTATCACTTAGTATCACAGTGGGAAAAAGCTCTCATTACATTAAATATAAGAAACAACTATATGAGATTAAAAATTTTTCATTTCAGATTATAAATCCTTGGTGACTGATAAAGACTAGTCAGAAACTATTCATGCACAGAAGAAGATGATTCTATATCTGCCCGCTGTCAGTTTCTTGAACTTTCCTTTTATGGGTGCTGTGATTGATAGGACACCCTGACAAATTCACCACAAGTCCACTGCAAAGTGGAAATACTATGTCATGCTGATACTTGTGAGACTGTCATGACTGAGGAATGCTTTAAACTATTTATAGTGACATCACAAAAATGCCATTATTATAAGGATACATCTTCTTAACATTTTGGCTACAATGCTTGAAGTATTTTGACTCTTTTGCTGCAGTGCAATAAGAAAAATATTCTTACTTAAAAAGTTGTTATAGACATATAAATGTGACATATATTTTTATTTTTTATTTATGTATCAACAGGGATTAATATGCACATTAATGTATGTCTTATACTGATATTCATATATAAAGCCTAAATATCAGTATATTAATATATCAGTATATTAGACTATGCTTGCCTATACAAAAGATTAATGACCAGAAAATGGTAAATTCTTGCAGAATTTAGCAGAAACTTGAAACAAATCATAAATTATATTTGAGGGATAAAAAAACCCAACAAAATAGAAAGTATATCTGCATACACAGTACTAATTAAGTCAGAGTATTTAAATGTAGTGATTGTACTCTCACTCTCTTCTTTAGGCTTTGCAGAGAAAGAGCTATTGACTTATTCATTTCAGTTAGCAAGAAATTTCTCAACTTCCTTGGGTGCTTAAGTGCAAGAATATTTTAGACCCCATCTTTGCATATTACTTTATCTTTCAGTGGTAATTAACAGAGTCTTAATCTGGCTAATGTTAATGACCACTGTTCTTTCTTTAAATCCCAGTTAAACCAAGCTTATTAAGGGCCAATTAAAGGAAGTCTTATGTGATCTGAATAACACTAAGACCAATTTTTAACAGCTATAACTATTTTGGATGATGATTGTGGAAAAGAAAACCAAACCCTTCTCACTATGGCCTTTGTTTTAAAAGAAACTGTCAATGGCTATTGGGAAGGAGGGGGAATCTTGGTGAAAATCAGAGATGTAGACTAATTTTGTAAAATACAATTGTTCTAAAAATATTAGCTATATACTGATCTTTCCAATCCTTCCTGTATAAAAGGTAATATATAACTAATTTCCACTTAACTTTTCATAATGTTACAGCATAAAAATGGAACAAAACTTTGCAATAGCCTTCCAAGTGGTAACAATACAACCTAAATATGATTTAACTCAGTACTAACTGAGCATCATGGACAAATTGAAGAAAAACTTGCTCATCACTTGAATAGGAAACAGAACATTTCTACCTAAATATGAAATAGTTAATAGATAAAATTTTCAGCTCCAGATTTTTCAAAAGCTTATTGGTTCCACTTTTGTCTAAGGTGATCCTTCTACGGACACATTTTTATAAATTATCTCCTGCTGTTTCTTACATATCTAAGATTTCACTCATTGCTTAGCTTCACCATTACTTCCCTTTCATCTGGAAAGCTGCTGTAACACAATCTGACTATTGCCTCTAGCTAGTAAACAAAATATTACTTTCCCCACTACTACCTAAAGTCCTAAAACCAAAGAGCAAATGTCCACTGCAGCAAGTCACCACCACAAAGGTCCTCTACCTCCTCTGCAGCACACAACAGAACAAACTCCATGGTGACAACTCCTAAATTCTGCAGCAGCAGCCACAAAATCCATGGCAACATTATACATTATTGTCTATAAAATACTCTTCATCCCTACTTTCCCACTCCCATACAAACACATTCAGCTATGACTCATAGCAGAGAATATCACTGATGAAAAATTGATGGTTATTTTTAACAATAAATCCTGAATTATTTTTCTCTGTTCTCTCTAGATAATTTGGCAAAACAGCCCTTGGCCTCTAAGAGTTCTGCACAAATCATCTTTTTATCCGGATACTGGCTTGCACCTTGATTCTCCAGCTTTCTGCTCATTGTCAGGTTATCAAGCTCACTTGCATCTCTTAAAGTTTTCCATCTATCGTAAGCTGGATATCAGTTTTAACTTTTTGCGTTCTTCTTACTGGCAAACTGGTTGCAAACTGGTTGCAAACTGGTTGCAAACATAATTACAAAAACAAAACAAAATCCCTTTCAAAACAGAAAGTAGAATTTTGCATAAAATGATGTGCCTACAAGAGTGTCAGGCTTTGCTCTACCCAGCCTATCTGATAAACTGACATCTGTCAGCACCGCTACTGCAGTAGGAAAGCATTCTATTTTCCCAAAATGGTTATCAAGGCATGATGGAGGGAGACAGAAGCAAAACACAACATTGCAAAAATAGTATCATGCGAGCCATAAACAGAGAACAGGAAGAAAGTGGTGACATCGTTGAGGATATTACATTACTGAAACAGGGGTCAGCATGTTATAGCCAAAAGTTCAGTTCTAGGTGAGGCCACATATATATTCTTGGCCATGAAAGAATTCAGAAAATGCAAATAAAGTAAGCTTTATTTCATCCCCAGTTACATCGGCTAATTTGACAAAACAGCTTTTCTGTACAAAGACAAACAAAAGACAGACAACCCAGAGTCCTGGCCTGTCCTGGGTACATCTCCATGCAAACCCCACAGCAAACAGCAGTGAGAGAGAGGAGCTGGCCAGTCACAAAACAAAAGAAGCATACTCAATAGTATTCTTAACTAACCTGCACTTTCTCATTCTGATCTTTCTTTTGCTCGCTCTTTTTCCCTTAGTTCTCCCCCACCACCACTTCCCACCATCACAGATCATTAGATGGCCCTTCTGGATTTCAATAAAGAGCTGCTTTCATGCATTTCTTCTAGTCCAGGCTTCAACTGTACACTAAGGAGTTCAATTCTGCATCACAGAGCATGAGACTCCAGTACGGGCCTGACTGCTGTACTGGTACAGCAGCAGTTCTGTCTGTGCCCAGGGACACCTCTGATAAGTGTGAGCATTAAGGATGCTGTGTGCAAGCAACTTCAAGTTTTACTGGCCCCTAGATTTTGTATATAGCTATTTATATAACCATTACGGGATATTTAAATACTATTTTGGAAAATGCATGGACTGCAAAACATTATTCTTTGCCACGTCTGTGACATCTGTTTAGCACTGCTGTACCAACAGGCACACTTAAGATGACTCCTGCAGGACCACTTACCTGTATTGTGTAGGATGATCCTCAGCATCTACTCAGAATCAGAACTAAGGCGGGTCCTCACCCAATCCTGGCTCAGCTCTGGCCAAACAGGCTGGCTTTGTGCAGAAACAGACATTAGAAATTATTGGTAATAAGGATCTTGGTGCACAAGCACCTGTCTACTGCCTGTGTGTGGCCAGGGAGGTCTCATCAAGGTTTACTGATTAAGTAAACCAGTAACAGTATCCATATGACACAATACTTCACTCAAAAGTGACTGAGGATGTTTGTGAGAGCACTACACAAAGAGCTAAATTCTGTTGCTGGCATCTTTATTTCCTCCATATGCCACATTTGTGGATAAATAAAGTACATGCATTCTCTTTCATATCAAGAAATTATTGCTAAATCTGATTTACACCAGTTGAAAATCCTGTATATTTGCAAGAGTCTTGATGTGGCACATCTCTGGAAACAAAATGAATGGCATTCCTAAGCCAGAATGAACCAATTAAGCATTACATGGATTCCAAAAGGAAAGATACTGGTTTCTCAATCACCAGGAGAAATGTTGGACCTAATGTAATAGAAGTGTACAGGAGAAAAGAACTACGCAATGCAAGGGAGAAGAGACATAATACAACTATCCTGGACATGAGGCTTGTGAAATTGCCTTAAGGAGATGTCTAGTGAAGACTTTTGCTGAGTTCTGTATAAGGTACATTATCCATAGTAACACCTGCTTCTGCTTCTCAGGGTGGGAAAGTAGACCAAGAGCTTCAGATTACAGGTGGAAAAGAGATGGATTTTTCTTTCAAAAGCTCTCCATCTTTTATTGTTCCCAACTTTCCACTTGTTAATTTAAACTTCTGGGTAGGTCTTTTCCTATCCTGATATTTTATCTGCTTTTATCTGCTTCGTCAGTCTCCCTTCATGTAACTGGGGCATGGGAACTAGAGATGTCAGGTTGGTTTTTGTTTTCCTAAGGATGCCTCAGGACTGACTGAACAATTACTACTGGAGTCATGAAGGATTTTTTCCCTTTGGAGTCTAATGGATTTTAAAGCATCTCGGAGTTTTAGTTCAATCGACAGGAAAATTTGGAAGTAATTCAAAGCCCTAGCTATTCCTTCTTAACTTTGGAGGACTGCTAGTAAAGCATATAATAATAAATGAAACACAGAATTTGCTGGCAAATTTTTGTAACCGGAAAAGGCACATCTCCCTTTGGAAATTCTGCCTTGCTATGGGAAGAAACAAGGAGAGAGGCATACTCAAAGACCTTGTAAAGAAGAACTGAGGCCTAGGACTGAGTACTACACACTTTATTCCATCCTCTAGGGGTCTTTTGTAGCTGGGGAGTCTAGGAAGATTTTTATTGTTCCAGAACGTTGCCAGTGTTGTCAGTAGCACTGCAGCAGGCTGCTTAAATCCATTCCTGTGTCCGTCTTCATTCTCTTGAGCACCCTAATCAAGTGTCCATTTAAATAGACCAGTGGCATTTTAAGTTGCCAGCCACTCACACTAAGATGATATCTTCCACTGTGGAGTGAAAAAAGTTAGCTACATAGATAAAATATTCATATGTAACAAATAGTACCAGCTCAATTCCTATCTATGATTCATTTCAAACTTAGTATATTTCATAGCAGAAGATGAATTACAGTGCTCCACAGAGGTGATCAGATATAGAGAAGGGGGGAAACAAACCACATAATAAACAATACTTAATATGCAACTTTTAAGACCTGACTTTTTTGTCATCTAATTCTAAATACTACCTTTAGAAAAGAAGACATGCTAGAAAATGAATATTACAGGTAATCTATAGACTACTTTTGGCTAATTTAAAGCTCCAAGGTGTATTCGTTTCCTGTGTAAATTTCTTTTTTATTATTCTCAATAAGATACTCTCAGCACGATAAAAAGAAGGACATTACCAGCAGCGTTTTCAATCATGGGGGCTATATATTCAAGAGCAATCAATAAAAACCACACAGGGCCTGACAAACAACTAGTCAAAGGAATCATTTTTCTCAGATACTTAGCAGTATCCTTTTAAAGTAATTGCTTTTGGTCAATGTTACTCGTTATCATTTGGTCTGCTCTTTTTCCAAAACTGAATGGATGTCATTTCCATTAATATTTCAGCTGTCTATGTAGGTTTTCAAAGTGCACACTCCACAAAAAAAAAAAAAAAAAAAAAAAAGAGGTTTTTCGTTTCAACTTCAGTCAACTAACAAAGAACTCTAAAGTGTTATAGAATAGGCAGTGTCATATCATTGGAGCTAAAAGGTAATTTTAAAGAAAATTATTATGAAATATCAGACATTGTCTGCCCTCCTTCTCACTCCATTCAGAACTGTTAAGTCCCTAAAGACAAATAGAACTGACAGACTTTGGCCCAATCAATCCATGCTAGAAAACAGCATTAGCAGATGAATACAATCAAAATGCCACCTAAAATAAGGAAATGAACACCAATTCATTATTATAGCTTGTTTTAGGAAATTTAATGAAAATTTCACTACTGAAATCCTTGTGTTGCCTAACCCTGTTTGTGACAGCAGGGAAGTTGTTGTCTTGTGCCAACTGATCATTTAAAGATGTCCACAAGATACTGAAAATACCCAGCATAATCTGTAAGTGTACAGCTGGGATTCCAAATTAGATTAAGAAAGGCAAAGAACATATCTTTTCAGTTGTAGTAAGGCCTCAGAAACTGTCTAGTTATGCTTTGTACTAAATGTTCTGGCACACTGCCAAGGCACTTCCAAACATTTCTGAGTTCACTTTTCCATAGAACTCTTTTAAAAATCAATTAGCAGTGAAAAGTCTTTCAAATGCAAGTGTTTGAAAATGTCAAGCTTGCATTGCTTTTTTTTTTTAAATCGTTTTCTTTACCTTGTTGTATCAATGACAGTATTTTAAAACATTTACATTAAATTGATCATATTCTCTAATTAAGCCTATAAAGAGAAACAATATGTGCAGGTAGTTTAAAATGCATGTAC